>JAMKCH010027082.1:0-18106 GCA_023653785.1 Ophioderma brevispina
GGGTGTGGTTTGAAGACTAATTCTATTTCCTGTGATATAAGTTTGATCAATAAATAACAGTCTCAAATAATATACTAGAAGGAAAGGTAGGCTCTACGATGCAAACTTACCAATACCAAATTTCAAAAACGCCAAAGTTTCTTTTAAATACATCCCTTTCAGGAAATGGTCATTCCAGTACTAAGTGACAAGATGATACACGACAGAGGACTCCAACATTTAAATTTTTCAGTTGGTCTAAACTTACATTTCATTATCTAAAGCTTTCTTTTGTGGTTTTACTACTTATTATATCATTTACAGAGGCAAAATAATATATTTTTCTAACAACCCTAACTGTCTAGACTATGTTTTACATTACGGTACCAAATACTACTGCACTGAGTGGAGAAAATGCACCCTCTTTTTTCCTTCTTTTTGTGTCTTTTTTTATATTTTTCTTGTACCTGAGAGGAATAGTTATACTCGTCTCAGGTCAGTTCGTAGTATTTTATAGTACTTCATACTGTTAGGGTTAACTCCAACTGCAGTCTGTGTGTACAGGACTTGCACATAAAATAAACTTTAAGGTGGATCTAGTCTACTTCGATTAGACCTTTTTCAATCTATATCCTTTCTTTTAATATCTATATCCTCCAAAAGAGATTTTAAAAGGTCTGGAGAGTAGACTAAGGTGGATGCTACTTACACTTGCAGTGTCCGGAACCTCCGAGTTCAATTCCGAGTTCAACTCGGATGTTGCATCAGCTTGCGTTTCTGTTGCATCTGTGTCTGAGTCGTCGGAAGTCCTGGGCTTCTTACAGGCCATTCCTTCACTGTCGTTTGGTGGCTGGGGCTCATCGTGATGAGGATCACTGTGATGATGATCACTATGATGAGGATCACTATGATGAGGATCACTATGATGAGGATCACTGTGAATGGGTTCACTGCGATGAGGAACAACAGGGTGGGCGGCTTCCAAGGTGGGGAGGGCAGGATCGTTGTTACTCATAGGGGAAGGATTCTCACTGTTTAACAGTGGGGATTCTGGGGATTCATTGTGTTGTTGGAATCGTGGTTATTTGATAACGGTGTTTCTGTTTCTTGACTGTTCATGAGGGGAGGTTCCTGCTCTTGACTGCCAGAATGTTCTGACCCTACATCACCATCCTGATCCATTTCTCCAAATCGTCCTTCACGATTAAACTGGTTGGACTTTCTCTGTAAAAAAATAAAAGAAATCATGTTTGAAAAGATGCAAAAATAAAAAGCATGCATCCTTTAATGATTATGAAAGATTGATTAAAGCCAAGTAATAGAGATTGTCTTGGAAATATTTAAAAAGCCACGCACAAGTCATATAGCATCCTTCAAGCTATAGACAAGGTGGTTCTCAAACCTCTAGTGTTACCTTTCTTTCACTCTCCACACAAATCAAACTTCAATAACCTTTGACCTTGTATGTGATCTTTAAAGGGGCATTTTGTGATCCACAGCCTCGTCCCCCCGACTTACCTAAAAAATTTTGAGATTTTTATATCATCTGGACCGTTAGCCTTAGAAATCCATGTGTGCCCAATCTTACGTGCAAATTCGGTCGCATCTGTAAGAAATTCGCAATTTTGTATTTCTGTCCGTAAACGGACAGAAATTACAGCACAGTAGCCTATGGGGCCGTGGGAAACCAGTAATTGCTCAGAACACAAAACCGCAAGATCGGGATCAGCTCAAATTTTGAGAATAATGTTTTCTCAAGGATATCTAGTGACCTATGAATAAAACAGAAGGTGCTGAAATCACGAAATGCACCTTTAACTTTAACATGACATGTCTATGGCTGACCTATGACCCGAGTTTGGTGGTTAATTGGAGTTAAGGTGTACATGCACAAGCAATTTGAAAAGGGTTAACTGAAATTGTAGTTAGGCGAACTATGCGACTGCAAGAACAGTCTAACTTTAGAGTAGTAGCAACCTGACCTTTGTGAAGGTCAAGACAGGATCCTCATTTATGACCCTACTATTTCTGACTTTGTTCTACTGTAATAACAGGGATGTAACAGAGGAGTTGTCCCATTTCCTGAAAATCCAAAATTTGAACCGACGGCAAGGTCAAATTTAGCGTAGCATCCGGTGAAGCTCTGGTGAACATATTTTCTTATGGGATTTTAAGGTACAAGACCCCCTTCTCCAAAAGAAATTGTTATTTAAAACTTGGTTGTTGATGCAGTTCTACTTTTATCATTAACAATTTGATCTCAGAAATTAAAAAAAATATATATTTTTTTTTACATTTCCGGAATTTTTTTTATTTATGGCCAAAAATCCAGAATTCCAGAAGTTACATCTCTGTAATAACTATTTCATGATCAATCTGAAAATCTTATTTTGTCACTTCTTTATACTGCTTAAAAAAATCAGCAACAAAAAGCAATACAGTAGCTACATCCTTCACGCTCGGTATAGATGTTAAACCTGCAACATTTAATATACAGGCCAATGTGACAACAATTCAGAATTAGACTAGACAGAGAAATGACATTGTACAGAGTTGGAAATACTTACCACTCTCTCGGTGCTCTGTTCATGCCTGTAACTTCAATCCTTCTCAACTGTTACAGCGCTTGTGAGGTGATGCTTTGTTTCAGCTGGCCAATTACTCTCTCCTAAAATGAGGGAAAACAAAACAATTCTGTATTAAAAGGGCACTACTGATCCTCAACATTGACACCACCAGTCAATCCATCATACCATGATTTTAGGATCATAAGAACTTACTTCTCATCTCATCGTGACATATTTTTTTCTTAATCTTTCCCATTATGATGCTACAACTAAAATATGTCTTGTTTATAGTAAACAGAAATTATTTGTACACAGAAATCTATGGGCTATAGTAAAACATATTTACCATTTGGATTCAAATGAAATTTTGGAATAAAGGTACACTGGCATTTCTTATGAAAAACTGAAAGTGTTATGCTGTAATGTAATCGGGTGGGGCACCTGTATGGTGCATCTCATGTGCCAGAAAACATGAGGCCAGTATTTCTCCAGGCCGGTGATACTCCTTCATGTTCAAAGGCAAAAAAATTCTATATAGAACCTACAAATGTTCATTAGAGAACTCTCAATGGCACCTTATGAAAATTGATATGACCTTCAAAAGTGTTGACAAATAAAAAAGCACTGGTTGAGCACGACACTTGTTGCACAAAAATATCCGTAATGATGCTGTTGACTTAACCTTCTTTCAACCATTTAAAATTATTTAGTGTAGGACCATTCCAGTTTATGCTTCTTGCTAATCTTAACTGGAGTAATCAAATTCCCACAAAAATAAATGTTATTCTTTACAGTTCTGACTTACCTGGTGTGCTTCATACTCATCCCGGCTGGGGTATATTTTGGATATCAGGGCATCAAAGTTGGGATCTGGACGCAATGAACGTTTTGACACCAGTTTCTTCCGGCAAGTAGGGCATTCTTTGTTTCTGAAAAAAAAAACATACAATTTTATATCACTTTATGAATTTTTCTCAAGTCAGACCCAAATCCATTTAAATGATGCACTTTGTACATGTCATAATTTGACTACGCTACGTACACAATCTTTCCCTGGAGATAGCCAGCGCACACCAGTGTTGAAAAAAATACATCGGTCCTCAGACCGCATGTGTCGCCTGCCGTCGCGGTTTGTAATGATAGGCCTCATATGACCTTTGACCTTGGCATGTGACCTTTGACTGCATCAACAAATGGGGATCCAATGCTGCACCTGACTCAAGTTTGGTTCCAATTGAATTTCAACTTTTCAATTGAAGTAAATTTTACATTTTTAGCCTATCTTACAACTTGACCTCACATGACCTTTGACCTTGGTATGTGACCTTTGACCTCATCAGCATATGAGGGATTCCATGTTGCATCTATAATTCAAGTTTGGTGTAAATCCATTAAAGTATGTGGCTATTAGAGGCATATGTTAACCCTTTTTCACAACAGACATCAACAACAGACATCAACAACAGACATCAACAACAGTGGACAAAGTGATCCCTATTTGTCTTCCTGCCTTAAGGCAGGCGACACAAAAACCCATGTGCGCTTGGCCGGAATCAAACCGGTGACCTCCCTATTACTACGACCTCCATATTACTAGAACAGCGCTCTTCCAACTGAGCTGTCAAGCCTAAGTTGGTAGAGGAGCGATAGATATCATCTATAGGGGTTAGGTCCAACAGGTGTCCAGCAATGGACGGAGGTCGCTGGTTCAAATCCGGCCAAACATACATTTTTTCAACACTTGTGTGCACTAGCTATCTCCAGGGAAAGATTAATAAATATTCATCCTTGTCTACCTGGAGAACTTAGTAGTTAAAATTTCAATCAAACTTCTTGTTAACATGATAAACCACACCTGCTAAATAAGAATTCTACATCATCTGAACTGTCGGCCGAGTGCAGTATGTGTGCCTAATCTTATCTACTCTAGAACACAAATGATCACTTGTGACTGCCTTTAACTGTAACTGACTTTTACTATACTGATGGCTCATCTACTGGAGAGTGGAGAAAATAGTCCATCTTTAGATAAAAAGGTTAAAGATTTTAACAATGGAGCTTTGTTTCTTATCACAGCTTTTAAAACAACAATCTACTCACCCGCTTCTTAAAGCTGTAATGATGCAGTCTTGACAAAATCTGTGCAGGCATTCTTTAGTTGTGTAGGTGCTTTTCAGCATATCCAGACATATAGGACACATCAGCTCACTGTGGAGACTGCGAGGAGACACTGCTATTTCTGTGTCATCTGTGATGGCCTCTTGTGGGGAACGGTGAAGCTCATATAAGCTCAGTTCTGTGTGAATAACAATCATAATAATACATAAGAGAGAACAGCTTTGGTGACAACATAATTGGTTCGAAGAATTTATTCAGAATGGAATAACCCATCGTCTCCATCACTTTCGCTTTTATTAGAGTTGGGCTACACAGATCATTTCAAACACTGGATAAACTGATGACTATTCCATGCTGACCCCATTTTTATATTAAAACGAGAGCATCAAGGATGCTGAAGCTTATTCAGGATTTATGCGGAGTTTAATGACACATGATGGGGATGGTAAATTGGAGGTTCTGCATATGGCATGTGGTCATTTTCCATTTGATTGGTATATTACTGTATTCTATTTTATTAGCGCCCAGTCTTGACAAAATCTGTGCAGGCATTCTTTAGTTGTGTAGGTGCTTTTCAGCATATCCAGACATATAGGACATATCAGCTCACTGTGGAGACTGCGAGGAGACACTGCTATTTCTGTGTCATCTGTGATGGCCTCTTGTGGGGAACGGTGAAGCTCATATAAGCTCAGTTCTGTGTGAATAACAATCATAATAATACATAAGAGAGAACAGCTTTGGTGATAACATGTTGGAATTCTCCTTTTGTCATCCTTGGAGGAGACTTTAATGTCCCAGGAATGCTGTGGAAACCAGATGAAACTACTCTTTCAGGAAATGGTCTACAGAAAGTTGGCTTTGCTACCCGTACAGATCCAGTTTCTGGAGTTGAAAACATCCTGGATTTACTGTTTACAACAAGACCTTTGTCCGTCAGTAATGTTCACCCTGCTTCGGGAGTAAGTGACCACGAGATTGTCTTGGCAGATGTCTCCATTAAAGGTGTTCACGTCTCAAAACCACCAAGAACCATCTTTAAGTGGAAAAGTGTGGATGATTCTGACTTCGAGGCAGCAGCAACCAAGTTAAAAGACAACTTTTTCCAGAATAACCCAGATAAAATTCTGTCGAAATAAATTGGACCTTTTTCAGGGATGGTCTGAATGATATTGTTAATAGGCTGGTCCCGCAGAAGACACTTAAAGGAAAATTAGACCACGCTGGCTGACAACCCAGCTCATACGCCTTACCAGGAAAAAGGAGAGCTTTTATGTTCGTGCCAAAAAAACTGGCAAAAATTCTGACTGGGACAAATTCAAGTCGGTGCGTAGATTTGTTGACCGGGAACTTCGTAAAGCTCACTGGGCGCATGTGGACAAAAAGTTCTGGCAGTATGTGAAATCACAGCGTAGAAATAACTCGGGTGTCCAAGTCCTCAAGGTTAACAACGTTGACATAACTGACAACAGAGAGAAAGCGGAAGCTTTGGCTAATCAATTCAGCAGTGTTTTTACCAAAGAGGAATCCCCACTTGCCTGTTAGTAGCTACCCTAATATGTCTGATATTACAGTATCAGTTGACGGAGTTCTGAAATTGCTCAAAGCCATGGATGTATCCAAAACAGCCGGCCCGGATCAGTTACCAAATAGAGCCCTAAAGTTGGCTGCTGTCAAAATCGCCCCAATTTTGACGCACATTTTCCAACAATCATTGGATACAGGTGAGCTGCCAACAGATTGGAAGAAAGCCAACATAACACCTCTGTTTAAGAAAGGCGCCACATCTGACGCAGCCAATTATAGACCTGTGTCATTATAAAGGGGGATGGCCCGATTTAAGAATATGAAGTTTTCATCTTGAAAGATTGGCCGTCACTCCAAAACCCCATCTGTAAAGTTTCGCGCCGATATTTCAATCCATTTTGATGCGAGAGCTAAAAACGTGATTTTGTAAGCCCCATAGAGTACTGTGTAAAATTAATATTGGTCGACCAAAACGGGGCACATTTTTAAAAAAAAAAAAAAAAAAAACATCATTATACGCCTTACGGAACTCAAGAAAACTTGTACACAGGCCTTGCAGGAAAATTTTCATAAATTATGCAAATTAGATACTTAATTAGCATATTTGACGCCCAAAATCTAATCAGGTGGAGAACTCATCAACCCGCTTCTTTCCACCAAGTTACATCATTGTCGCCTTTACGGAACTCCAGATAAATCATATACAATGTGGGTTAACATTTTTATCACAGACGGACGGACAAACGGACGAACGGACGGACGGACGCTGCTCATTTTATAGTCCCCGTTCCGAACTCGTTCGGCGGGGACAAAAATAGTAGCATGCTTCTGATACCAAAATGTTGACCACTTCCGGTAAAATCTGGGGCTTCTGGGGATGAGGCTATTTGCGATCGGGCCATGGACCTTTAACTTCAGTGTGCTGCAAACTATTGGAACATATTGTCGACAGCCAGCTGATGAAGCATCTTGACCAACATAAAATTCTAGCTGAAAACCAACATGCTTTCCGGAGGGGGCGCTCGTGTGAGAGTCAGCTCATCTTGACCTTTAATGACCTTGCCTGTAATCATAACAATAACATCACTACTGACATAGCAGTATTAGATTTCTCTAAAGCATTTGATGTGGTACCACACCAGAGACTACTGCACAAGATTGATTACTATGACATCAGGGGTAGATCAAAAAAGGATCGCTGCATTTTCGCACCAACCGATTGCAGAGAGTAGTGGTCAACGGTGAATTCTCAAGTTGGCATAAGTTCTCAGCGGCGTGCTCCAGGGAACTGTGTTGGGGTCCCCACCTTTCTGCTATTTATTAATGACATCCAACAGCAGTGAGTGTGTAACAAGAGTATTTGCCGCGACTGCCTAATATACCACCAACATCACTCCAGTGAAAGATGAAAAATTGCTGCCGACTGATCTTGATATCTTATTGGAGGGCGAATACCTGGGGAATGTGTTAAGCAGTAATATGTTAAACGATGCAGGGTTCCCGTAAACGTGACCCTGGAAAACCGTCTTATGAGATGAATGGAGAACAGTGGAATCTACAAACGAGCTACTTACCTGGGTATTATAACAAAAGATTTGGGATGGGAGAAACAGACTAGCACGCCGTCACCAAGGCTACAAGGGTTCTAAACTTTATCAAGCGTAATTTCTTACATGTTGCTCCCAAAGTCAAGGAGAGGCTTATCTAACTCTTGTCCGGCCACTTTTGGAATATGGCGTGGCAGCATAGAATCCTCATCAGCTAGGTCACCAGTCAGCCATAGAAAGAGTCAACATCGAGCTGACAAGTTTTGTTCTGAGGGATTATGCCAGAACAAGTAGCGGGTTTCCAATAGTTAGACTACTCTGGTGGGACACGGGTCTAATTGACAGAAGGGAATCCACCAGATAATCAAACTTTACAAAAAATAACCAAGATATTGATGTCGATGCTGCAGATCACCTCCACTTAAAACAAAAAGATCCAGGAGGGGAACAAACCAATTTGTCATCCCCCTGTTACAGCTCTGCCTACCAGAATTTTTTTCCCCGTAATATAAGATCTGGGAAAGTACGCCTTGCCTCAAACAAATTATTTGACTGTAAGACTGCAAAGACCTTCCGTGACAGCTACCAAAATCTTATGGACCACGCAGGACTAAAATGTGTTTCAACCTCCCGTGACCTCCTAGCCAAGATCCTTGGTGGATTAAGGAGAAACCAGCCAAGTCCAAGTAGTAAGTAAATGCCCCATTAAGTGCCCACCACCAATTTTTCCACCAACATCTTTCCAACACCCCATCACCCCGCCCCAACCACTTTATAATACCCCTCCTCCAAAATATCTTCCAATACCCCAACACAATTCCACCTCCTCCCCAATGCCCAAATCTCCCCAATGTCCTCCCCAGTTCCCTTCCTCTTCCAATATCTTCCAATTCTGCCTAAATTACCTTCCACAAGCCCCTCCTCCCCAATATCTAACCAACTGCCCCTCCTCCTCAATGTCCCCAGTACTCCTCATCAATTACCCCTCCCAATTCCCATCCCACTCCCCTTCCTCCCCATATGCCTCCTCCTAAATATCTGTCCCCAATATCCTACTCGCCAATATCGTCAATGCCCCTCCTAAAGGACCTTCCTCCCAATATCTCCTAAATTCCCCCTCCCCAATGCCCTAATCCAATAATATCACAAATGCCCGTCCCCCAATAACCCCTCCCCCAATCCCCCTCAAAACCCACTCTTCTATTCTCCAAGTCCCTCTCCCTCTCCAATGCCCCTCCTCCCTCTCCAATGCCCCTCCTCCATCTCCAATGACCCTCCTCCCTTCCAATGCCCCTCCCCCTCTCCAATGCCTTCTCCTCCCCAATGACCCTCCCTCTCTCAAATTCCCTTACTGCTCCAATGGACCCTCCCTTTTCATGCCCCTACCAGTCAAATTACCCTCCTTCCCCCTCCCATCCCCTCTCCAGGGGCCCTCCCTTTCCAATACCCCTCTTCACCAATTCCCCTCCCCCTTCTCTAATGCCCCTCACCCTCTGCAATTCCCATCCCACTCTCCAATTCCTCTCCCCATCCATTCCCCGCCCTCTCCCAATGCCCATCTCCCTCCACCAAATGGCCCCTTCCTCCTCTCCAATTCCCCTATCCCTCTCAAAATGCCTTCTCCCTTTCAATGCCCTCCCTTCTCCAATGCCTTCCCAACACCCCGAATTCGGCCACGCCCCACAACCCAAGAGGAACCCCCAAAAAACCCCAAGAGGCCCCGGCGCAAACACCAAGCGCCACGGCGAAACACAACAGAGGCCAGGCCCGATACACCACAGCGCCCGCGGACCAACAACACATCTCACTCCACAAAACCCTTCCCAACAAAAAAAAAAACACATCTACATATCCTAACCACACTACAATCCCTTCCCAACTCCCCCTTCCAACACCCCATCTCCCCCTTCCCAAAAACCCCATCTTCCCCTTCTCAAACCCCATCTCCCCTTTTAACACACCATCTTCCCCTTCCCAACACAAACTCCCTCTTCCCAACCACACCATCGCCCTCCCAACACCCGTCCAACACCATCTACAGGGGAAGAATTTTGTTGCAGAGTGCGAGAATCAGTCTGATCTCACAAATGAATTTTGCGGGAATCATCTAATTCGCTACTGTGTTAAGTTCTAAAGTTTACGAGAAATTCAACATTGATTCAACGAAAATCAAACTAACAGAATCTTTGCGAGAATCAGATTCCGGATTCTTGCCAAAATTCTAGACCTGATCACCAACCACCAACAACCTCATCTCCCCCTTCCAACACCACATCTCCCCATTACCAACACCCCATCTCCCCTTACCAACACCCCATCTCCCCCTTCCCAACACCTGGCCCTCCCAAACACCATTGGCCCTTCCAAACACCCCACCTCCAATTCCCAAACACCACCATCTCCACCTCCCAACACCCCTCAACATTCCCAACACCCCATCTCCCCTTACCAACACCCCATCTCCCCTTTCCCAACCTAATATCCCCTTCCAGGTATGCATAGATGGAAAAATTCGGTAATTTCCGAAAATAAAAACACACCCCCCCCCTCCCCCCCCCCCCCCCCCCCCCCCCCCCCCCCCCCCCCCCCCCCCCCCCCACCAACCCCCCCCCCCCCCCCCCCCCCCCCCCCCCCCCCCCCCCCCCCCCCCCCCCCCGCCCCCCCCCCCTCCCCCCCCCCCCCCCCAACATATCGCCGCAAAAAAGTTGAACGCTCAACCGCCTGTTTTAGAATAGGGCTGGTCCTCAATCTGCATATGCATGTGAAGCATATGCAATGGTAGCTTGACACGTTCCGTAGCCGGGCTTTGGCCCGGGGCTACGAATTTGAGTACATAGGATATCGCGTGGTTTTTCCGATGCAAAAACCGGTCGGAAAAAAAAGTTTAACAGACTTCACTTACCGACATCCTATTGGTATATTCAGACTCCCGGGGTGTTATTTATAAGGCATAATTATTAGGACCAAAAAAAAGCACTTGAGGTATTTGAAACAGTTTCTAAAGTTTTTCAGGTGGAATGTAATACGGGAAATTAGTATACTTTAATGCCTTCATGGTTTTCATTTTGAACCAGTTATTGACGCCAAAACTCTGGTTAACTGACAGTGGGTAGCCAGAGGGGGGCAGGGGGGCCGTGGCCCCCCAATTAAATTGATTCGTCGTTGAGATGAGACCGCGGTTCACTGTGAAAAATTCCGGTATGGCCACTTGCAGGGCCGATTGGCGGCAAAGTATAGGTTTAAAGTTCAATGGACAGCGTGCGACAAATCGTACAAAAATTAGCCTCAGAAGACATTTAAAGCATATAAAACCCAAAATTTCAGTGGGCTTCGACCCCTCGACAACACCGGGGCTTCGCCCCTGGACCCCACCAGAGCCATAAGGCGGGCCCTGGACCCACCCATTTTCTGCGGTACAGATGCGACATGGCCCCACAAATATAAAATTCTAGCTACGCCACTGTTAACTGACACAAAACTGCACATCTGTAGAAATAAAATGGTGACAATTGGGTTGAATTTAAGTCAAGGTGAGTAAAGGCGTTTTAAAATGCATGATGGAACCTGTAATATGCTTTATGCTCTGACTCGTAACACGACCACAAACCCAATATGGGGTATAGTCAGAGCAACCTCGACTTGCAATTGCAGAGTTTTTCCTATCAATGCGAATAGGACCAAAGTTTGTCAAACCCCTTGCCTCACCATGGTTGCGGGTCAATTTGATTGTCATTTGCGGTGTCATTAAGTGTTATTATAGTAACCATCACAAGTCCTTTTTCTGAATAGGCGTCAAAATACGCGCGCGAGAGAAACAAAAAAGAATATATCACACGATAAGTTCCTTTAGTGTTTGTCCTGGTTTTTTCTGGCGGGATGTTGGTGTAACTTGACGCAGAGCAAAGGAATTATTATGAAGTAAGCATGAGCGTGTACCAATTGTATTTTTAAAATGAGATAGTAGGGATGCTAAGAATCAAAATTTCAATATATGCAGGATTTTTGTGTCATAGAGGACAGGGTTCGCCAGTTTCTCAACAGGGTTAAAAAACCGTGTTTTTTTCCGCGGTTTTTTCCACTGGGAAGAAAACAGGTTTCTTGTTTCTTCCAGTTTCTTCCAATTTCTTACAGTTTCTGCCGGAAGAAACCCCTTTTTTCCAGTTTCTTCCATTCTTTTTTCCGAACCCTGAATTGAAGAGGACTGTTGAGTTCCTTATTTATTACTTGAAAGGCCTCTGTTTTTCATGACATGCAAGTAATAAAGTCCTGTGTTGTGCACCTAAATGAACTCAGGAGTTATTAGCTCTCCTCTTATTTTTATAAATGAAGGCCTGGACAATCAATTAATAGGTGTTGGTTCTTATGAAAAAGAACCAGCTACACTTGGATAAAATTAAGAAATGAATGATAGAAGCTGCCATGCATCCAGCCAGTTCTAACTTGTGCATCTTAACATGTACTTGGGATTTAGCATACATGTGCACTACACTGTCTGCTGCCAAAAAAAAAAAAAAAAAAAAAAAAGCTAGTAGGGATGCTAAGACATCAAAATTTTCATATATGCAAGGATTTTGTGTCATAGAGGACAGGGTTCGCCAGTTTCTTCCACAGGTGTTAAAAACCGCGGTTTTTTCCGCGGTTTTTTCCACTTGGAAGAAACAGGTTTCTTTGTTTCTTCCAGTTTCTTCCAATTTCTTCCAGTTTCTTCCGGAAGAAACCCCTTTTTTCCAGTTTCTTCCATTCTTTTTTCCGAACCCTGAATTGAAGAGGACTGTAAGTATACAAAAAATTCTTGACTTTGTGGCACATGGTGGACAGTGGATCCTGGTTTTTTAATGTACTGCCGCTCTGGCTTTGTAGAGGAGATAGTAGGGGGCTATCGTTGCGGAAAAAGCCAGAGCAACCTTGGGCTACTTTATAACGTGCGATGGAAAACATGTTTAAAATTGCAAGGACACAATGACAATATAAGGCATTGATTCGCGTCTGCAGGGTAGTAGTGGTAGTTCACACATCATTAGGAGATTTCCGTGTTTGTGATTGGTTAAGAGCAAGTCATAAACAACGTTTAATGCCCTGCAGTAATCGATTTCTGATCACTTTTGGGGTATGCATGTAGAAAGAGGTAGACGCGTGTACAATGAGCATGGTTGCTACGGCTATTATTGCCTCAAAATAAATATTATTGACTATTAATAAAAAAATTGTATTTTCGGAATATGTATTGAATAAAACACAAAACATGCATTCAAATATTTTGCATGTTAGTGCACATTCGAAGCACATCCCTATTCTGTAATGGAACATCCCATTTGATATATCGATCGTGCTGTTTTTCTCAAGTGTGAAGAAGACGAATACATGACATTTAAAGAGTGACTTTGCAGCTGATTTTGGAGGATTTAAGGTACCGTACAAAAATGCTTTGTGACACCCGGCGCCGGCCTGCCCTCGGGCCAAAACAAGCGTTTACTCATGAAAATCCATGAATGAACCCCTAATTTCTACATGCAGCCATGGCATGATCTAGTCCTGCTGAGCATGACTTCGGGTTGCTTTGTACATTCACTTCTGTAGTTAACTTTAACGAACCCAAAGTCATGCTAAGATTTTAACATCCAATAAGGTTTCCAATTTATAAACTCACCCAAATCACTCCAAAAAATGGTCTGAAATACCAGATCGTTGGCTCACTTTTATCTTGACATACTCTACAATACTGTTGGACCTGTATTTTTGCTGACTCCCATTAAAATGATCCAAAATTTGTATGCGATCTTGCGTTTTCCAGTCGGGACGGAGCGCTCAATCGGGCGATCGCCCGATTGAGCGACTACGGCGTATTGGGCGACATTCACCATAAAAATCATACTCACCATTTTTGTTAGAACTTCGGATTATAGTACATATTATATCACCTTTTAATCCGTCAGTAATGATTTTGTAAAAATCAAAGTTCAAAAGTGCATAAATCGTACTCAAAAGTTGCTGGATTACTTTCCAGTAAGTGCATCGCCATATTTGCTGTTACTGCACGTGCGCAGAGCCATACTCAGCCATTTCGGCTTTACTGCGCATGTGCAGAAACTACTGCTTCACATTTCAGAGTAATACGCACCGCGTTGTTAAATTCTTCTGTCAATTCTTATATGGAAAAGTTAGTGCTTTTTAAACCTTTGTATTCTGAAGATGAGGCTATAGCTGGACACACACCATATGCAAATCGACTTATCACTCATTTTTGGACTATATTTCAAGATGGTGACTGGGGATTTCCCTGTAGTCGATGAAACAGGGTGATTTTCTGGCAAAGGTGCGTATCTCAAAATTTGATTTTCTTTTCTAAAAAATCCCAACTTTTACCTCATGTAGCAGAAGAAGTCCCAGATGAAAAAAAATGTTGACGCGCTGAGATTTTAGATATAAATTTGTATTTAAAGTTAATTGGCAAAATAATTTTTTGTGGAGAATCATTTGCCTTTGTGGTCTCACTGAATTTATCTCAAAAATAGCAAACCTCGCCGTATTTGGCGATGGAAAATCGCCCAAATGAGCGACATCGTCAGATTCAGCGACATCGCCCGATTGAGCGCTCGGTCCCGACTGTTTCAGTCTAAGTCCGAAATCTGGTATCCCATGGGGTCAGGGGTCAAGATGTATAGATAAGTGGTAAAAACATGCTTTTGCTGATAAACAAACATGTGAATAATTAATTTACCAGACGTAGATGCCGCATCAAAAAATTAGTCTCTTGACATGCTTGATGAGACCGACCTCTATCGGGCGCATAATGTTGCATTACGTCTTGTTGTAACCATGATTGGAATAGAGACTACAATACCTATCTGTCATGATAATGTCTATAGTGTGTAATGCTAACCTTCGAAAATACAATCGATAAATCTTGGTGCAAAGCGCAAGCTTCAATGTGACATTTAACATGACCCCACTTCATGCACAAATGTCATGTGTTATGGAAATAAGGCCCGTTCCACAATTAGGCGCCACTTTTTGTCAACTGAGGGTCCCTTTTCAAAGTGATTAAAAGTTGTTTACACATACTCCTCATTTTCTTCTTGCCAAGGCTACAAGCTTTCCATAAAATACCTCTGGTAAACAGCCTTAATTGTTCACACCCTCTAATATAAAATTCATTACTGTTTATTATTTAATTTTTTTGAAAAATGATGTCAAATTACAAATGAATTAATGTCCATTGACTTGCCATATAATGATAATGGACATTGGGCAACCAGCAAGTATACCCAGGCTTCCTCTAGGACAATTGAAATAACTTTGTTTATTTCACAATATATGGCAAATTCAAGGTGATTTTATGACCAAAATGGGAATTGACTACTATATTTTACTTCAACAACTGAAAATTCATCAATTTGGTGGCTCTGATAATTCAATGGTTTAAACCTCTTGGTATAGGTAATAGGGAACAATACTGCAGCTGGCCAGGATAAATATATAGCTGATATCAAATGTTTGGTAAAAAGTTGGATGGCCAAACCTAGCACAATGTGAACATCAACTAAGAATGTTGACTAAGTGTTTTTCAACCAAGAGATGCTGAAGATTAGCATTTTAAGATTTCCTAACAGCCAGTAAGAAATTTCACAAAACACTTTTATATGGGGAATAAGTAAGTATTTGGCTAGTTTTAAGTGTTTATGTAACCTTTCTCTTTCTTCCTTGCTTTGAACCGGACAATTGCATCAGTATACCTTATTTAAGTAGTTGTTTAAATCTGAAGAATTATGTTTTATCAGTCCAACGAATTCTTGACAATATCTATCACATTTTTTAATTTAACTGTTTTCCTGGCCTCTTTTGCTTCAAATTAGTGTTTCATAAGCCCATGCATTACTGAGCAAGGCACAAACAATGGTTATGAAAAATTTAAAAATGGAAATTGTTCTGAATACATCAACAATCTTAATGACATTATCACATATAACCCATATAATGTTGAAAAACCAATCAAACAAGTTAGTTTGAGTTAGAGTTTAGATGTTTATTTTTATCCAAAAACTCCTGTTTGAATGGATGTGACAATTGGGTGTGAACGGACACATTTTTTAGTGGTCTGGCCTTAATTTAAATCGCATATACCAGGTATGACACTACATCATTATAAATTTTTAATAATTTAGAAACATAAGTTTTACTTTAAACAAAATAACTGAATTAGTGACACTAATGATATTTATCTTTGATGAAAGAAAGTTGTTTTGATGTGACGGATTGAACTAATTTCACAAAGTAACGGACATTGAAATGAGTGCCCATGTCCTTAAAAATATATTGATCCTACTGTGTGGGTAACTACTATAAAGCTCTGCCCGGTATTTCCAAAAATAATCTTAGTGCCGAAACGCATATTGCATTCTGTTAAACTCCAAATTATAACATTTAAAAGTTGTGGATGTGACAACATAGGTGAACGGAAAATGAGTGCTCCCTCATCCATTTTGCTGTAAACAACAATTAGAGTGAGTACTAACGAATGTTTTATTATGCCATCATTCTAGGATTCAATAAAGTAATCAATTGACAATATTCTTTGCTAACAGGAAATAATTAAACTTGTTTGAGAACCACTTGAATATGGTAAAAGTGAACGGACAATGTCACATCCACGCACTGAATTTTGCATGCATATCATACAAGAAAAGCTAGATCCTTAATTTTTATCTTAATTACAATGGTGGCGTTCGCCATTCTCTAACAAAATTAAAATAGAGGAAGAATAGGAAAATGGTTGTTGAAGAATGGCAGCTTGATAAAAAATAACCTGAATTTCCAGTTCACACCAGAAATGGTCATTTTAGACACATTATGATATCACAGCAACCCTACACATGTGACAGGAGCAAGTTGGTTTTATGGGAGGTAGAGCCCATAGTGAGGAATGGTAAAACCATAATAGGAATGTCACAATAGTCAATTTTTTCCCTTGAAATACCATACAATCAATGTTGAAAAAGTGTTAGTTAAAAAAAAGGGAAAACAAAAAACTAGTGATGGCCGATCCCAGCCCAAGATCGGTTACTGACGATCTCCGAATCATAAAATTGTTGCGAGCGGACCAATCAAATCCGATTAGATAATTTTGTAAATTAGAAATCATGCCAAAATCGCAGTGAAATTCACCACTAACCTATCAACCATTTACCCTCTCACGAGTTAAACCAATATTCATGTGACAGTCTATGGATATTTTACGTCAAAACGGTGCTCGATCTTCACTTACCCGCAGCCGGTGGTTTATGTTAAGAAATATAAACAAACGGTTTTATGTTATGTTGAGTTAGCGGGCTAGGTGTATCAAATTCAATTATTTACCCCCCACTGTGCAGCTATAAAGGGTATCAAGAATGCACGTGGCACTGGTGTGCTGAGAGGTCCTACTCACCGCCGTTGTGTCTGCTCACTGAGGTTGTTTACAGCTAATTAGTCGTGGGAATTTTGTGATAAAGTTAATGTTTGAATGTTACATTGTGGAATTGAAGCTCTGTTTTTACTTTAAATAATGTTTGAAGAGTTAAATATTACAAATGAGCAAAAACTATGAATTGTAATGAAGAAATATGAGACAGCTTTTACCCATTATATGATGAATTATCGTATGAGAAACAAAAGGGGATGTCTTATTTTCAGCTTCATTACCAATGGCTGCAATGACTACTTGTACGATACTGATCATTCCGTGGTAGATGTTGATGAATTTCAATGTATTTGGAGGATCTTCAACCCGCAGAAAACTACCGTTTCAGAAGTATTGCGTAAAAATGTACAAAAGTATTAGAAATTATCACAGTGTACAACAACAGGATTCTTGCGGTAAATGATGGCAGCGCATTATAATGACATAATGTAGTAGACACATAGAACAATATAAATGGTATAAGCTTTAAAAATCTGTTGTATTTTAGTAAACTTGGGGCTGTTTATGTCAGTTGGGAGGGTCGGTGCGGTTACATCGGTAGATGATGACTTTTCTCCCGATCCCGAATCAAAGCCGATTCGACCAAAATCGGGCCGATTTCCGATCTGCCGATCAAGATCGGCCCATCATACAAAAAAACCAATCATTTATTTTCAATCGGATTTCGGTGTAAAAAAGCCAAAAAGGATTAGTTATAATACCGGGGATTAATTTGGTAATGATTGGGAATCATACGTTCGCCAAAACAGTGTATAAAAATGCAGAGAAATCCACGCAAACCTGAATCAATGGGTGTGACACTAAAAGAGCAGCTGTTTTGTGGGTCTCATGAGCCGTTTCGGTAAAATGGCGACGGTGATTTTGACATCCGATTTTGCCCAAATTTTATCATCCTTGACGATAGTATATGA
>JAMKCH010027083.1:0-65816 GCA_023653785.1 Ophioderma brevispina
AAATTGTTGTATCGTCAGCAAAAGTGGATATACGAATTTCATTGCGCTCATAATCGTCAAGTGGTAAGGCAATACCCTGAATTTTATTAGATTGACGAATTTTGCAAGCGAGCAATTCAGCACATAGGACATAGATCAGGGATGAGATCGGGCATCCCTGACGCACACCGCAATCTACATCAAATGCACTTGAGATATGACCATTGTTCATGACACAATTAGTGGTATTACTGAATATAATATAGATCCATTGACAGACATGGGGCCAAAATTCAACTTCCTAAGCGCATAGAATATATAATCACGCTCAATACTGTCGAAAGCCTTTTTGAAATCTATACACATCATAATGCCAGGTAAATTAGAATTGTCAACATAACGCAAACCATCTTCAATGAGACGGATATTTTCATGAATATTTCTGCCCTTAACAAATCCGTTTTGATCAGAGTTCACAACAAACTTCAGGATTTTTTTGCACTCTTGCTGCCAATGCTTTAGTTGCTATCTTGTAATCGATATTCAACAAAGCAATTGGGCGCCAGTTATCGAGCGAGTCACGAGCGGTCCCTTTCCCTTTGTGAATGAGAGAAATAATGCCACGATTCTGACAGGTAGTTAGTGAGCCAGACTGATAGGCATCATTGAGTGTATTGATAACAATTTGATTAACCTTTGGCCAGAAGTGTTGGTAAAATTGTGTTTTGGACATACCAAATTCTTGAACCAATCTGATTAAAATCATATTAAATCAGTGTTATTATAAAATTCATATCACTTGTGCACAAGGCTCATTTGTTTGTATTTAAAGGGTATTTCTGACCTTTGACGTCCCCGAGACGTCGTAACAATATCCCTATCTTAAAGGATGAATCTGGGAGTTATTTCTCTGGTACAAAATTGTGAAATTTCTAATTCCCTATTGGAGTAAAAAGGAAATTCAACCAATGTTTTATAATGAAATATAAGCATATCGTTATGTGAATGCAAAAAATTCGTATCTGCATATTTGTCATTTTGCAGAAAAAGACATTTTGTACTCAAATTTCCTTTGTTTTTATTGTTTTTGAATGTCTTTCTTTCATAAAAATATTTTCAATTGAAGCTTTCAATTGAAGCTGGCAATATACCTTGATTTGTGTGTGTTTACCTGTATTTACAAAATCAAGCAAAAACTCAATTTTGCCAAAATGTCAGATACCACTTCCTTGCACTCACACGATGTTATGAAAATCACCTTTTGTTTTCACTTTTAAGACATTTTGCAATGAAATAAAAGGTAAGAAATCTATTGCCTGTCTAATCTATATGAAACTACTACTTATGAGAGAAAATAGGGATGCCTTGAAATCTCTCGTTGCACTTTTAACATTATCCACAATATGGGAAAATGTAAACGTTCGACTCTTTCACCAATGACGATGGATAAAACGGGCTATTGTTCTCGTGTATAAGAACAATTTCTAAGCCTGTTTAATATTTTTAAATTTTTTCTATAATCGAGAGTAAATCTTTTTGACTCCGCCTGTAACTGCAAAAGTGCAAGAATGATCAAACTAAAGGGAATCCAATATGATAGCTATTTCCTTGTGACCTTGTGTCATTTTATTTACACACAAAGGCGCTAATTTAAACTGAAATAATTTCAGGTTAAGGGAGGAGTATGGGGTCTGAAGCAGTGAACTTTGAAATGATTTTTCTGATTTTATATCCCGTTTATATGGCGAGGTCCCAAAAGGATCGAGCTAAAAATATAAACGGCCTTATCAAGGAGGAGTCATTGTTTTGGGGGTCCTGGCAACGTTCAAGGTTCGTCTTGTCACTGTTTACCGCTTTCGGCTATTCCAGCCTGCTCCACAGCTTTTCGTCATAGTCGGGTTGTTTATTTGAACTCATTTTTCGTGTCATTGCTTCTTCGCCTTCGCATCTAATCTTCATCTCTTCTAGTCTAAATGATATTTGGATATTATTAACATTACACTTCTCTATGGTTTTATGTATACGCTTATATTGTTGCTTATCTCATACTGCAACCCCTTACGATAGGGCGTCAACGAATGTCTCAATGTAAAACATACAGGGATATTTACGTTGTCCATAACGGTGACCGAAGATGAAGCATAGACAAGTGCGCAGTTGATAGTTTCCGCCTTGGGGACAATGTGAAGAGTTCAACATCTGATTCTTTATCGCATATATAGCGTGATGTATCCGTTGTCTGGTCGTTCGTTTTTCTGTGCTAGTAACGATTGTTGTGGAAAAATGCGATCGTCTTTGTTTTTCTGCACCGAGTAAACATTTCCGACATTCGCGTGTTTTAAAACGATTCCTTAATACTCGCGGATTTCTTACGCTAATAGTTTTCTGGAATTGACTCGCTAATCTACTGCACGACATAGATAGTAAGATTCCATATACGTGGGTATGCTTCTGCATTTGAGGGACATCGAAGGAGTCATCGACTGGAAATGCCGATACTATAATGCTGGTCACTTTTGATTGTCGTTGGTGAGACGAGCGTTCTAATGGACACAGCCACAATGGAAGGATGTGCCTGGTGTTCCTGGGATATGTTATTATTATGGTAACTTAGTTTTACGGGTAGCATAATTGCTTCTGAGTGTGCATGATTAGTACCAGTGGTGTGCGATGTTCTTTTGTGGCGCATTCGGGCATGTAATGGTATTCGTTTACAGTACTTCAATTCTCATCGTGGCTGTCTGAAGTGTGTTTGTGTGCCAAAGTGTATAATTGGCAGTTGTGTTAATTAAATCGCCGTCATAATTTCCAAAACAAATGGCACGCCCGCGTCCCGTTGAATTGCGTATTTGATTCCCGGTGTCAAGCGTTCGCAACACACGGCCCGGTTTACTCGCGAGCCAAATTTGTTTCAGAATCCTGTCGAAGAGAATAGTGTTTCGATTAGTATCAGGGTGAGCGATGTTCTTTTATTGCGCCTTTGGGTGCGTGTATTTGGTATTAGTTTCAGTACTTCATACTCAGCGGGGGGGTCTGAGTGGGTTTGTGTGCAAGTGATTATATTTTGAGTTTTGTGAATTTAATCGCCGATTTAATCTCTGAACAAATGGCAACGCACGCTTCTTTTGTATTGCGGATGGGGGGGCATCAGTTTAGCCTTTATGTCCTTGTTGTGTATATATGTTGTTCCTGATCTTGGGCATTTAAATGAGTTTGCTACCTCCATATGCATGTAAGTGTCTACTGCAACCCATAGATATGGGTTGTTTTAACGTTCGTAGTTATTGCTGGAAGTGGTTTATCTTCCCTCTGTCATGTAGCATTATCATTAGTTCTTATCCAAATAGTTTCCTAATTTTATGTCATACTTCGCTAAACATGTTTCATATGAGCATGAATAAGTTTAAGTTTATTGAGTGACTTTGTTAATCGTAATTTTTGGTGTATGGAAGCCTGAGAGTTCAATTCTTGCGTTGGTTCCCTAATTTATTGTGGCAGGCGATCCGTTTTGTATGTTGGATTCTTTGGCGTAAGGGCTGATCCAGTAGGATTGCCGAGTAATTTTTTTAATCTCGTTTCCCCCATTACTTAGGTTTTTGTGTTTTGGTTTTGCCTTTTGGGTTGGATGAACCTCTGATCGTCATCGTTTTTCAGATTCCTTATTCTTTTGATTGGTAATTTGTTTTGGTATGGCTTGTTGTGTTTTTTGGTATTTTTCCTTGTACAATTGTAATTTGTGGTCTGTGGTTTCATGTCCATTAGGCCTACGTATGGCTTTTTATCCTTACATGTCTATTGTATTTTGTCATGCTCATCAATGATGATGTTTTACCCGATGCTCATTTCAAATCATATAAAGGGCAAGTGTTTTTCGTTTAACTTACGGCATAAATCTGGTTTTAGTGCACGTGAAGTGAACTTATTGGTGGTCAGTTAATAATTAGTTTCAAATGCTGGGTTCAATGCTGTTGGTAATACTTGTATATTTTGTGATTTTCTTGTACTGTGCAATTTAGGTTTGTTCATACGGATTGAATTTTATTTTATTTCTTAAGCCTGGCTTTAACTAAGTTTTAATGATCGTCCCCTTATCCCGTACCTTTTGTGGTAAAGCGAAACGTTTTTGGTTCATCCTCTGACTTTTAATTTCGTTATGAATTTTTTTCCACCAAAATTTCCGAGAATTCTTTTCTTGGTGTCCCTTCTTTTAATGCCTCCTACGGTCCTTTCTAAGTGTTTGCATAGTTTCCATTTGCAGCTTTGTAATAGTGTGGCGTTGTTTAGATAATACTTTACATGTGTTAGTTAAGTATCGCTTGGGCTTTTACTTGTAGCCTCTTACAATTGAAGATGTAAGATGTAGCTGGGTTCGCTGTTTGAGGCTTTGTCTACATATTCGTATCAATTTATTGAAATGATGGAAGTGCTCTCTCTCGGTCTCTTTCTCTCTCTCTCTCTCTCCACGTTTATCTATTTCATCTCAAACTGTGAACCTGCTATAATTAAGCTTGAATGTTGTGCTGAAATGAGTGTTCAGCTATGATTGCTTGTTTTAACCTGTTCAAAATGGCGTGTGGGCTCGTTATTACACGAAGGCAACATAGAAAATCAGGTTGCGTAATTTTCAATTTTGTCCGTGCGGGTCGAAGTGACTGAGAGATTATTTACATTAAGATTATGCAACAAATGAACGGGATTCCTAAAAGTGCTACATTTAGAAACTGAGTCACTTGTTTATGCATTGAGATCAAACAGATTGCAATTGTGAGGTTTCCCCTGATGTTATTTATGTAAGATGGTGCAATGCAGATGATGTCATTCATGTGAGACCCCATTGGCCAGCTAGTGCAAGGTTTATGTTTCTGCATGATGCTGTGGTAATATCTGTTTTAAGAATTGGGAACGTTGTGAAATCCTTATAAGAAAATCTAAGGTCTAAGAAAATCACAATAAAATACTTTTTATCATCAAGGCAGGACACTATTTCATTATAGGCCGTCTAGATTGCCATGTATGAAGATCTATGGAGAGCACGAGAGGTCTGGAGAGCAACTGTGGCTAGTGGAAAAGTGGCAATGGACTCGTGATCCATTAACCGAAAAATCGTGCTGGTTCGAGCCCCACTATGATCAACGTTTTTGCTTGGTCCCTGGGCGAGACACTTAGTCTCAATTGCCTCGTCCCACGCCAAGTCGAAGCTCTGGGGAGCTGCTATGGGGAATATTGACATCTAACTGCTGATGATGATTATGCGCTTGTAAGGCATGTCTTTGAGCAGCCACCTAAATAAATGAAGCAAATGATTTTGACTGGGACGATTTCTTTAAGGCGGCGTATATAATTGTCAACCGCGTTTTTGAGAGCCTGTTTACGGTGATTAAGCGCTATATAAAAAACTGATTATTATTATTATTATTACCTGAACGGAAACCAATGGAGTAATCATGAACCTTTTTTCAACCTGTATGCCTTTAGGCTTGGTGTGGCTTTCTACTGTTTTTTTTACCTCTAGGCCCTGCTATTTGCTTTTAGGCCTAACCCCTGTATATTCTTTACTCTGTCTTTGCTCTCTGTATGCGTATCTCGCTTCTTCTTTACTTGAATTACAGGCTCGGGCAATATGATTGTACTTTCCCCACGGATTAGAACGTTTTGGGCCATAGCAGGGCACCCCCATTGTGTGGAAGATTCGCCTGCACAAAAACATGTATTTTCTCATGTGTTATCAGATGGTGGTGCCATTTGCCGCAAACGGGTAGCATACTGTTCAACATTTTCTCCTGATTCCTGTTTGGTTGCCTGAATTTCAGAGTTTCATCATTAGGCAATGTTCTTTTTCGTGGGTGAAGTCGTGGTTAAGCGCTGTAACACTGGTCATTGTTTCTCAGTTGTAGTTGTTTGGTAATGTTTCAAACAGATCTTGAAGTGCAGGTCCACCATAATTTAACAGAAGGGCACGGCGGCGTTTGTCTTCTTTCATGTCAAAACAACCATGGCTGACTTAAATCTTGCTACCCATTTTGTCCATCGGTATGATAAACTGCTGAATCACTGTGCGGATCAAAGCTGGGAAGTTGTGCCATGTACGTGTCAACCCGGGCGTGGTACATGAATAGAAAACTTGTTAACAAGCGTTCAAGTCTGGTAATATATGTTCAGTCTTTACGATTATTTCAGTACGTGACGACTTGGAACGTATGGTTGATGAAAGCAAACTTTTCACGAATCCACGTGTTTCCTGACGTTTGTTTGGCAGTTTAAACGCACGATTTCCGAGACTGGTGCGGACGGAGAGTGAATTCACGGCGTGCTACGGCCGTTTATCTTCGTGTCGCCCATAGAAAATCGATTGATTATTAAACCGACAAACACACTGAGATATTTGACATTTTAATGCGATGATTTATTATTCATGTAATTCATCTCTGATTGCATTTGCATGGCGAGACGGGGGGGGTGGGGGGTATATTACTTGGGGACGTTAGTGCCACGTACATGGGGCTAACGTTTCCAAGTGGACTAATGTAACCAACGATATTACACATCTTGGCAATCCTAACCACGCCCTTACCATGTAACATAGTGTCGAGAGCGTATACGTCTTCATGTTGTGGTACATAGTCATCAAATGCGGAAATATTCCGACATCTAAACTGTCCTTGGGTTGGGCGGTCCCTTTCTTATATGGGATACAAAATAGTTTTAGCTCCACTTCAAAACGGGTAGAAACGACTCAATATCTAGTGTGCAAACGCATCAAACATGATTGCCAGAACGATAATCCGGTGATATCTTAATACGATTTCAAGAAAAAACAATTTTTCAAGGAAAATTTGACATCCGGTAACATCCGGAACGCTTGGCAATTAAAATACACAGTAAACCACAACATAATTATAATTCGTCGCCACATCACATACTTCTTATCTACGTAAATCACCGTTTTCCGAGAAATCGACATTTGAAATTCTACCGGGCGATTTTATGTTTTATACAAGGAATTAAACATTATTTACTTTTATTTTGCATTATGAAAAAACATTCTGAAGTTAAGTTTTAACCTTGCTGGGTTTGAAAGTTCAATTGTATTCCTGATATAGGCCTACAAATCATAGTCTGTATTTGAAATGGCAAAAAAGTCGTATTTTCACATACGCCGCTAGTTTTCACTGTTTAGATTTCAATGCGTTCAGACAATCTCTATGTGAAAACACGTAATATAATGTTCACGCACGAGACAGATACGACCGTACATAGAGAATTGGACGTAATACTCCCATTAGCTTTAGTTATCCATTCGCGAAAGCATGGTTACAAATGCTTCCCAAGACATACACCCAAACCGATCCTGCATCGTTTTTTATCTCATTTTGATGGCATGCACGTCACATAAGCTGGTCTCAGTTGTCAGCGTGAGAAGCCAATGAAGAGTGAGACCACTACTGTGCAGTGGTGTGCGACACGTACGGCAAGTGTGAGATTGAATTGGTCGTGGGGAAAACACAAAATCACTCTTTTCCATTTGAATCCACGTAATATATCGTATTCACGCACTGATCTCAACCCTATATGACAATATTTTTCGAAATTTTCCTTTTTTCCTTGCATGAATGACCGGGGGCTTTCTTCACTTTGGTTTGGGTATAGCGATATGGTGGCTCGATTTTGAACCAGTACGCCCCGAATCTAGACCAAATATGAATCATATTCCTTGTGACATTAACTCAGTTACCCTTCTATGTACCTGTGCTAATGACATCTTGTGAGTTAATGAACAGTTCCATAAGGGAGCGTTCATTATTTCTACCAGAGGGGGGGGGGGGGGGGGGGGGGGCGGGACCAAACGAGGGGGTCATAACCTTTTTCAGATATTAAAAGGGGGGTTATAACTTTTTCAAGAAAATTAAAGGGGGTGTCTGGCGATGCATACAAATACAAGATAAAAACTTATAATTCAAAAAAGTTAATAAATACTTGATATAATAATGTAAAATGAAAGAAATGGCCTAGATTTTTGCACTTTGGTGCTGGCATTACAATTTGGTAACAGTATCTATGATATACATATAGCAGTCCAATACAGGTGGTGTATGGGCTATTTAAAAAAGAACCCTTCTTTTCATGTTCTGTAATATTATATCTGAAATTCAGATTGGGATGAGAAAACCGAAACAATGTAATTTTCTAGTGCATAAAATATAACTATATAGAGTATGGCCTAAAAGCTATATTTGTACATGTACACAACACAGATGCTGAGCGCAGGACTCATGATAATCGGAGAGATATGGTCCAAGTTATGGCCTGACCGTAAAGTTGAGTATATATACAATGTTTTTTTGCTGAACGTGATAGATAAGGGTGTGTAAAATTAGAATCTACCGGGTGCCACCTTGGCACCCTTGGGCGTTTTGAGAAATCCAAGATGGCGTTGTCATAGATTATAATTATCTATTCGACCCTATATTATCAAACTATGGAGTTAATAAATATACTATAGGATCTAATGAACAAGTGCATGGCACTTGTAACTTCAAATTCAAAATGGAAGCTGAATCTAATAATTTTATAATATGCCCTATAACAGCAAATACCTGCGATAAAAAATAATCATGAAGTACTCAGATTATGTTGTTAGACACAATAAATGTATTTCTGAGACTTTTAAAGTTGTAACATGACGTCAATCAATATGGCAGCCAAAAATGTGAATATCCTCAAAAATACTTGACACAAATTACTAAATATTACCTTCAAGTATAAATTATTGTGTCAATGAAACAATTAGAAATGTACCTCTGATCATAACCCAGAGTTTTCGGAACTAGAGATAGGCCTAGATGCCATGTGTTGCGTCTGGCCAGATGAAGGGGGCCAGCTGTACATTTATAGATGTTGTGGCGAATCCCCCGGGGCGCATAGGGGGGGGGCATGATGGGTATAGACATGTGCCAATCCTACAATGCATGGATATCTCATCAATAATGAAAATTCCAAATAACTTCCAAGGGCCCTTGGGTTGTTTGTTGAAGGCATGCTGAAGGGATTTCAATGTACTGGTACATGTCTTGAACTGTTTTGATGTTGCACATAATTTTGTGTTATGCTCCTGTGCTTGGAGAATGATTGTTGTTGATGAAGGATTCTGGTGGTGAGAGGATGCATTACCCATACGGGGAATGCATCCTCTCACCTACTGATTTTGCGGATGTTTTTCATCAAACATCATCATGATAATATTTGCTTAGTGTATCGCCAGCTTTCACCACCCTTTGGTACGGTATTCACAATACTTTTCGTCTTGTACGAGTGTAGACCTATTCATTTGATACGGTCCGATCCAGCCTAGAACACGTATTTTTCGCGAAAAAAAGGAAATAAAATCTAATTAGTACTTTGAATACCATTAGTGGCTAAAATTATTAAATATAGGAAGATGAAAGAGTAAGGAAAAAAATGATACACCCCGTGTGGGATTCGTACCTGGAATCGCATGGTCATGGGGCGAGAATTTATCCACTCCGCCACGCTGGAATTTGTTTTATATCATTAAAATATAATGGTTAAACCTTACCTAATTAAAACAAAACGTCAAAACATATTCTCCTGATTCCTGTTTTTGTTTGCCTGAATTTCAGTGTTTCATCATAGGCAATGTTCTTTTTCGTGGTGAAGTAGGTTTTTTGAGCGCTTTAACAGCTGTTCAAATTGTTCTTCAGGCTTGAATTGTTTTGGTAATGTTTCAACAGATCTTAAAGTGTCAGGTCCCACCATAATTTAACAGAGGGCATACGGCGGCTTTTGTCGTCATTTCATTCAAAACCAACCATGGCTTGACTTAAATCTTGATACCCATGTTGTCCTCGGATGATAAACTGGCCTGAATCACCTGTGCGGATCAAAGCTGGGAAGTTGTGGCAAGAAGCGTCCGTGGTAAACCCGGCGTGGTACCTGAAATAGAAACTTTTAAACAAGCGGTGCACGGTTATAATATTTCGCTGTAAACTATTAAGTTCAGTTCGTGACGAACTTGGAACATACGGTTGATGAAAGCAAAACTTTTTCACGATCTCACGTGTTGCTGACCGTTTTTGGCAGTTAAAAACTCACGATTTCCGATACTGGTGCGGAAGGCGGGAGTGGAAATTCCACAGCGTGCTACAACGGCCTTTATCTTCGTCGCCAATTATAATGCGATTGATATTAACGGACAAACAACACTGAGATATTTGACATTTTTAATGCATGATTTATTATGCATGTATTCATTCTCTGATTGCATTTGCATGAAGACTGTGGTATATTTCCTTGGGGCGGTAAGTGCCACGGACATGGCTAACGTTTTCCACAGTGGACGGAATGTACACAAACGATATTACACATCTTGGCAATCCTAACCCACACCCTTACCATGTAACATAGTGTCGATAGCGTATACTCTTCATGTTGTGGAGCATAAGTCATCAAAGGGCTGAAATATTCCGACATTCTAAACTATGTCTTGGGCGGTCCTTTCTTATATGGGATTACAAAATCAGTTTTTAGCTCTCACTTCAAACGGGTAGAAACGACTCAAATACTAGTGTGCAAACGCATCCAACATTGCCCCGAGACGAATAATCGGTGATAATCTTGTAATACGATTTCATTCAAGCAATTCAGGGAAAATGTGACAATCCGTTTACCATCCGGAACGCTGCAATAAAATACAAAGTACCACAACATAATTATAATTGCGTACGCCCACATCACTACTGTCTTACTGACAGACGAAATAACGTTTTCGATGCAAATCGACATGAAATTCTACCGGGAGATTTCAATGTTTATTACTATGGAATTAAACAGTACAATTTACCTTTTTAATTTGGCATGATGACATAAAACATTCTGAAGTTTAGTTTTAACCCTTGCTGTGCTTTTGAACATGGCAATTGGGGGGGGGGGGGGAAAATTCCTGATATAATGCTACCAGTCTAAGTCTGTATGTGAAATGCAAAAAAGACGTATTTTCACATACGACGCTAGTATTCATTTCACTGTTATTTTCAATGCGTTCAGACAGATCCTCTATGTGACCACTTCTGTTCCCGCACGAGACAGATACTACGCACATATAGAATATGGAAGTATACTCCCCTCCCTTTAGTTATTCCATTCGCGAAGAGCATGGTTACAATGCTTCCAAAAGACATTCCCAAACCGATCGCCATCGTTTTGTTATTTTATCCATTTTGATGGCATTCACGTCACATAAGCTGGCTCAGATGTCAGCGTGAGAAAGCCAATGAAGAGTGAGACCAATACGGTGCAGTGGTGTGCGACACGTAGGCAAGTGTTAGATTGAATTGGGCCGGTGGGGAAGAACCCCTAAAATAACACGCTCTTCCATTGAATCCACGTATATCGTATTCACGCACGATCTCAACCCTAAATGACCATCTTTTTCGAAATTTTCCTTGCATGAATGACCACGGGGCTTTCTACTTTTGTTGGGTATAGCGATATGTGGCTCGATGTTTGAACCAGTACCCCCGTACCCCCCCCCGAATATATACCAAATATGAAATTCAGTTCCTTGTGACATTAATTACCCTTCTATATGCCTGTGCTAATGACATCTTGTGAATTAAGGACCAGTTTCCATCAAGGGAGCGTTCATTATTTTCTACCAGAGGGGGGTGGGGGCGGGACCACACAGTGGGTCATAACTTTTTCAGTATTAAAAGGGGGGGTTATAATAACTTGTTTCAAAGAAATTAAAGGGGGGTCTGGCGATGCAACAATACAAGATAAAAACGTATAATTCAAAGTTAATAAATACTTGATAGAATAATGTAAATGAAAGAAATGGCCTAGATTTTTGCACTTTGGTGCCTGGCATTAAATGTTGTAACATATCTATGATATACATATAGCAGGTCCAATATGGTGGTGTAAATGGGCCTATTTACAAAGAACCCTTCGTTTTTCAATGTTCTCTGCCATATTATATCTGAAATCAGATTGGGATGAGAAAACCGAAACCACTTTAATTTTCTAGTGCATACAATATAACTAATATAGATATGGCCTAAAAGCATATTTTTTCCATCTCAATCCGAAATGGCGTCATGAACTGTACATGTACACAACACGATGCTGAGCGCACAGGACTCATGATCATTAGTAATCGGAGAGATATGGTCCAGTTATTGCCTGATCGTAAAGTTGAGTATATATACAAGGTTTTTTTGGCTGAACGTGATATAATAAGGGTGTGTAAAAATTAGAATCTACCCCGGGTGCCAACCTTGGCACCCTTGGGGCGTTTTGAGAATCCAAGATGGGCGGTTGTCCATAGAATTATAATTATCTATTCGACCCCTATATTATCAAACTATGGAGTTGAATAAATATACTATAGGATCTAAAGAACAAGTTCATGGACTGTAACTTCAATTCCAAAATGGAAGCTGAATCTGAATAATTTTATAATAGCCCTATAACATCAAATGACCTTGCGATAAAATAAAATAAGAAGTACTTAGATTTATGTTGTTAGACACTCAATGTATTTCTGATACTTTTAAAGTTGTAACAAGCGTTCCAATCAATATGGCATCCAAAAATGTGAATATCCTCAAATATTGACACAAAATTACTAATATTACCTTCAGTATAAATTAATTGTTGTCAATAAACAATTAGAAATGTACCGATGATCATAACCCAGAGTTGTCGGAACTAAGATAGGCCTAGAGGCCGTGTTTGCGTCTGGCCAGATGAATGGGGCCACCTGTACTTTATAGATGTTGTGCGAATCCCCCGGGCGCATGGGTGGCATGATGGGTATAGACATGTGCCAATATCCCTAAATGCATGGAATCTCATCATAATGAAAATTCCCCTCCAAATAATTCCAAGGCCCTGGGGTTTTGTTTGTTGAAGGCATTTTCAATGTACTGGTAGCAATGTCTGACACTGTTTGGATGTGCACATAATTTTTGTGTTATGCTCCTTTGCTTGGAGAATGATTGTTTGTCGCTAAGGATTCCTGGTGGTGAGAGGATGCCATTACCCATACGGGGAATGCGTCCTCTCACCTACTGATTTTGCGGATGTTTTTCATCAAAATCATCATGATAATATTTGCTTAGTGTATAGCCAGCTTTCACCACCCTTTGTACTGTATAACAATACTTTTCGTCTTGTACGAGTGTAGACCTATTCATTTGATCCGGTCCGATCCAGCCTAGAACAAGTATTTCGCGAAAAAAGGAAATAAATTCTAATTAGACTTTGAATACCATTAGTGGCTAAAATTATTAAATATAGGGAAGATGAAAGAGTGAAGGAAAAAAATGATAACCACCCCGTGTGGGATTCGAACTTGGAATCGCATGGTCATGGGGCGAGGAATTATCCACTCCGCCACGCTGGAATTTGTTTATCTCATTATAATATAATGGTTAAACCTTACCTAATTAAAAACAGAACGTCAAAAAATTCTAAATTTACCACCTTTGGAAGTAGCGAATAATGATTCGGATTGCAAATCTAACAATTACTCCAAATCGGTCAAATTTGGTATCCAATTTTGAAGAGAAAAGATTGTTTGTGTGACGTTTCCGAGCATCGGAATGCTTCCGAAAAGACGGCTAACATGTGATCTCATTTGTCGCCCCCCCGCCACCCCCGATGCTCATCTTCACCCCCCCCCCTGAGATTATCGTGACGTCAAGGGAATTTAAAATAAAATATAATAAATTCAACTTTTTGCTAAGATTTTTATGCTGTTCGTAGTTTTTTCAGACGTTTCAACCTGTTGAAACAATTCTAAGGCGTTTCAATGCGATACAATGTTAAAACATGTTGGGTACATCATAGATATCTGGGGCGTTTTAGGTCATTACCGGGTATTTCACTACGCAATTATGAGAGGTCCGCCAAAGCCCTAGTCGTGAGCTACGCACCTCCGGTGTTCCGGGAACATTGTGTCAAGTCGATACAGGTAATCCGCCGATAATAAAAAGGTTGTCAAATTATAAATTGAGTGCAATATATGTTAAAACATGTAATTTGAAGGCTGTACTACTCACTAGACTTATACATTTGTGTCAAGTATTTTGAAGATATTAACCTTTTGGCTGCCATTGATTGACGTCATGTTACAATTTTAAAAGTATCAGAAAATACAATATTGGGTCTAACAAACATAACTTAAGTACTCATAGTCTATTTTATCGCAGGTGGTTATTTGCTGTTACAGGGCATATTTTAAAATTCATTGGATTTTGCTTCCATTTTGAAGTGTCATACAAGGTTCATTGGATCCGATAGTATATTAGTAACTCCATAGTTTGATAATCTAGGGTTTTGAATAGATAATAATTATTCATTTAGGCGACGCATCTTGGATTCTCAAAACGCCCTAGTTAAGGATGCCCAGGTGGCACCCTGGCCAGATTCTTATTCTACATACTGTCACATGAACTTTCTCTGATAGTCCACTCATTCTACGGTATGACCTAGACAAAACTGCTAAAGCTAAAGAAGATTTTATTGAGTAACTGTGTAAAACCTCCCGAACAACATATCAAAAAGGTTAGAAAAAAAGAAGCATGGCAGACATGCTAATTTGCATAAAAACCTATGTGCCATTTGCCGATATTTTATTATTATTTAATATATTAAAAGACGACGACCCGATTTAAGTAAATACGTTTTCATTCTTATAGAATGGTCTTCACCCTCTAAACCCTATCTGTAAGGTTTTGCGCTGATATTTCAACCCGTTTAATGTGAAAGCTAAAAACATTGTTTTCTTAGCCCTATATGGGTAAAATTAAATCGGTCGACCAAAAGGGGTACATTTTCGCTATAACTTCCCAACCAAATATCATTCGCCCTAAGATTTCACAGGGAAATGAGAAAAACAGTAGCTTTACTTAATACAAAAATGTTGACCACTTCCGGTAAAAATTGGAGTATGGGGACGATGCTAATAGCCAATCAGGCACGGCCTTTAACGGTCTTTCGTGCTCGTCCAATATAGGACCCGAAGGGGTATTGATGTCTACCTATTTGCGTTGGGTACCGTGTGTAGGGGGCAAGGCAAACAGGTAATGATTCTCTTCCTAATTGACGGTCATGTATTCAATTCCGTCTCTTTGGCATTTCATTTTACTCCATGGATCAAAGAGAGAAAAAGATGCTGAATAAGGCCATATTGGTTACGCATCTCGGCGAAGTAATGATTCTGATCAGTAGTTAACATTGTCTAATTATGACTTTTCAAAATCTGGGATATGTCAAGTGCAAAAGTTGCACATTGATTGAAAATGAATAAAATGTGTTCATCACAATTTCTTTTCCTAAATCTCAGTGACCAGTAGATGTAAATCATGCAGCATTGATTGGAAAGCAAATAATGGTACTGTTGATATCCAGTAAATCCGTCGTTGAATAGGGATAAAGCACTACAAAAGTATGTTCAACTGTATGGTAATACAATGGCTCTGTAATTCCAGATAAAAAGGATTTCAGGTGCTCATCACCCATATTAAGATCGAGCTATTTTTTGTCATTGAAGCAAAGCGCAAGATACTCGTCATCTTTCACGAATAAAAAATCTTAGGCTTCTACGGTGCGTTCAATTAACTTTGACATATATTTCATCATTTTTTCCGAAAAGAAAACAAAAGATGAACAAAAAATCATTGTGAAAGAAGAAGACAGTTGTTTGGAGACTGTGACCTAACATATTCTGTGCGAAACAAAATTAACTTACAGTAAACTGCGCGGAACCCATTTTCTTTAAATTACAGTTGTTGTGCTTAGCAAAGGTCCGCCTAGACCCTTCTTTTGTATTTTTAATATCTGGTGAGTTAAATTGAATCGAAATGAGGTCCCGAACTAAGTTATGGATCTGGTGCTGCCACAAAAAGTTAGGTTAAGCTTATCAAGCAACATATTCACCGTGAGTTTTGTTCCACCTTGTTGCTTTTTTCAAAAATGATGAAATATACAGTCAAATATTGAATCACAGTAGAACCTCAAGTTTATTTTTATAGCGAACGAGGCCGCTCAATACAAACAGCTCATATTGAAGTCCAAGTATACAAAGGAGTGCATTGATTCCGTCCTTGCGGTGCGGCACAACATATACAATACATGACGGAATCAAAGGCAATACAGATTTGCGTACTGAGACTACTATGTTAAAACGTTCTCTACCCTAAACTGGGTGGTGATAACAATTCTATAATGCCTGACATCTATTAAACTGTGTGGACAGTAACAAAGGCCCTGCAGTCCAAATAAACAAAGGGGAATCTGAAAGTCCTTGTCCGTGAATAGCAGGTGATTAATTGTCAATAATGCCATTATATGCTTGAGTAAATGTAGTTCGTGTACGTCCCTTGATCACTGAATTCAGAAAAGAAATTGATGATGCATTTTATTCATTTTCATGAAAATGTGCAACTTTACATTGCCATAACCAAATAAATGGTAATTATAAAATTTATTATATATAGTGGAGAAATGGTTTATTCTGCGAAGTATGTAATCAAACTGAACAATTTTCATTGATCCAATGCCAATTAGATGTAGCTGACTCTTATCTACAGTGCTTTTATGCCTGCTGTCCTACCTAGTACCCAGGCTATTACCAAATGACCCCTACTTTTAAATGTTCACATACTCAATGACCCCCATTTTCTTTCTTTTCCTGCTATCCACTTTTATACAAGTTTTGCATGAAAATTATCCACTTTTTAAAGAATGTTTGAACATCCAAATTCAAAATTTTCGCAGGCTATGTGCACATTTTAACAATTTTATAATTTCATGGCAGCAACTTTATAATTTCATGACAATTTGAATATGGAGAAAAAGGGGCACTTCCTATTTTAACTTCATGGTTTTACCTTTACCATCTTGGCCCCCTCTTAAATTTTATACTGGATGACCCCTTTTATTCAGTTGTGTACCGGATGAACCCTTATTTTGGGTTACATTTATATGAAGGACCCGGGGAGGAAACGACCCTTCTATTTTCACTGGCCGAGGCAAATATACATCACTTCTGCAGAATGAGGTGCTCCCCCGAACCAGTTGACCAATGTGTTGATAAAATACTCCTTGATAATAATTTGCTAATAAAGATCTCCCCATCAGATTGCAGTCTGACAAATCATTCTAGAACGAGAAATTAATTTTGGGGGGGAAAATTTGCGGCCTCTTGAATACTGACCATCACTTTCCACTTTTTAATATATCAATGCAAGTGCTACACACCTTGCGGAAGCCATGCAAAACATGTTCAAATACTAACAGAAAAATGGAAAATCTCCCCTAAAATGATTTATATCCTTGTCGAAATATGGCGTATACGTCCACGTAAGATAAATGCAAATTAGCGTCTTGCCCGGTCCCTTGTCTACCTTGGTGAAGTTGTTTGGGGATCTTTTACTGCTAGGTTGCTAGCAAGAAAACCTTCTGTGCAATTTTGTCCAGGTTGATTTTTCATTAGATTGAGTGGATTATGACTTTAGGTGTGAGTTCGAGCCCGCCATGGCCAAAGATTGTGTCCTGGGCAAGACACTTTATCTAGCTGCTGTTCACTTCACCCGTGTAGATGGGGAGCTGTAGGGGTATAGTCATTCTGTGCGCCGTTATAATTGGTTGCCGAATTTTCAATAGTGAAAAGTGAATTGATCCTAGTAAAAAGCGGAATAAATGTGAAGCGCTTTGAGACTTATTTTTTTTGTGTTTTTATTAAAACGCTATATCAATATTTATTTATGTAAATAGAAAAATCTTTCACTTTTATTTTCAAAAGGCCATATAATTTTATATACAATTTGAAAAGTCTGCGAATAGTACCAAAATACAGATGGCAATATATGAATACGTGAATCAAAATAAAAATGTGAAGATTGCAGATGACCTTCACCTGATCAAATCACGAATTATGGATTTGTTGAAGTAATGCTTACATGTGAAACTAATTTCCACCCCCCCAAAAAATGCATGAAAATTGAAATAGTGCCCACAACTAGCATGGCTATGAAACATAACGGTGTGATGGCTATTGCTGGACATGAACCCTGTGACCAAATCACAAAGGTTTGCACATATAGCGGTTTGTACACATGTACTTTTACATGTCAACCTATCTTGTGGGGTACTGGATTTTTTAATCATCCTGGAGGCAGGCCATATTTTGTGAGCCATGTTACTTGAAAAAAATTGGTCATCACGAGCATTATATATTTCTGCCACAAATATAGTAAAACACCTATATTCCCTGCGCAATCTCCATGTGAGGGTCAAAGGATAATTATAGCCTATTTTCTCTATTTCGGAGGCCCCAGCGAATGTGCTCCCATAGGACAAATCCATGGTGGTTAAGGGGGATTATTTCCTAGCAGTAGTAGCAGTTCCTATTGAAATAATTGCTTTGAATGAAAGAGGATAGCCAAATCAAGTGGGATTTAGGACCCGGGGTCTTCATGAGTGAAATAGGATTAAAGGCTTGAAACAAGAGATATAGGAAGAATGAAATTAGGACAGTTAGTTAGGTTTACTATAGAGAGTCTTCATAAGTGAAATGGGATTAGGAACAAGGGTCATCATGAGTGAGATAGGATAAAGGCTTAAAATTCTAATTCGAACAGTGTGAATGAAATTTAACAAATTTGGTGAGATTACTATCCATGTGTCCTCATATTGAGCATGGGATTTAGGAACCATGAGTGAGATCAGAAGTTAATGCTTGAAACACAGAAGATACGGGTGTCTCAAAAAGGAAACCCTCGAAAAGCCCTCTATTGCATGTGGAGAACAGTAAACCATACAAATTAATACACGTCTGGAAAGTGGATTTCATTCGGTTTTCCGACAACGAAAAGATCTTTCCAATTGGATGCATATTGACTGAGTATGGCCGATTGACATTTTGTACCCATTTTTCATTTATCCACTGAGTGTTTTACGTTTTTCATAGTCTTTAGACATACACATTCTCCAGCTCATTCGTTTGTTCATGATTTCTTTTGTTTTTTCGACAAAGTTCATTTCTGATATTGAAAAGTTTAGTTTCAATTATTAAACTTCCAATACTTGCTCATTCTTCTTTACTACTGGCACTGCTCTCCCCCTACTTGGGAAATGTTGTGGCCGTCTATAACACGGATGCAGGCTGTGTTCTCTTTCCATTTCCATAATCGACTTCTATCATTCTTGTCCGGCCGAGTGCTTCCAAAGGCAGCGGTTATTCCTTTTGCGAAGATCCCAGATTTTACTCCGCTAAGACCTCGCCCTAGAGGAAACATAACAGAAACCACCAGCAAACTGCCAGAACTCGCAATAGAAAAGACGCTGCCTTTGGGAAAGCACCGACGGACAAGAATGATAGAAGTCAATTATTGAAAGAAAAGAGAGCGCAAGCTGGCATCCGGCGTTATGGTCTAGAGGAAAGTGGTGTGTGTGTGGGGGGGGGGGGCAGAGCAGCGCAATAACGATGAAATGAGGCACGATCTTAGAATTCTAATAATTGAAACTAACCTTTTCAATAGGCAGAACTGGTCTTGTCGCAAAACAAGAATCATGATCGACAGAATTCTGCTTTAGCAAGGTGTATTGTCTAAATACAGCTTAGACAGTAACACTGGACCGTAAACATCCTTGGATACAATAAAAGTAGTACAAATTTTCAATCGGCCATAACTCGGTCATTATGTGTCGCTTTTGGCAAGATCTTTTCGGTGTCGTGAAACCTATGGAATTACTTTCCGGTGTAGTAATTGTTTGGTTTACGTATTTTCTCTTCGTGAAATAGAGGGTGCTTGAGGGTTTCCTTTTTTGAGACACCCGTGTATAATGTGAATGAAATTTAGGACATTTGGTAAGTTTAACCTATGGAGTGTTCCTCATGAGTGAGGTTGGATTAAGGCTTGAAATGCACATAAAAGTGTAGAATGAAATTACGAACATTTGGTGAGTTTTACTGTAGAGGGTCCTCATATTTAGTGAGCTGGGATTTAGGAACCAGGAATATTCCCCCTCATGAGTGAGATAGGATTACGACTTGAAACACAGAGATATAATTGGTAAATGAAATTTAGACATTTGGTAGTTTACTTATGGAGGGGGTCCTCATAAGTGAGATGGGATTTAGGACCACGTTCTTACAGTGAGATAGATTAGGCGTGAAATGCTAAAATAACATTGTAGAATGAAATTTAAAGGTTAAAGAACATGTTCAAGTCCATGTCCTTCTCATTGACTTCTTTATCATGTATATATCAACTTTCCTTGAGGAACCTTACACGCATTCGTCAATTTATGGATTCAGATACCTGTAGCAGTGTTGTAAGATCCCTTGTTTTGTCCAGATTAGGCTATGGAAATACACTTTTGCATGGTGCTAATACATCTTACATAAACAGATTGCAACGTCTTCAAAACTGGGCTGCCAAAATCTTTTTTGTGCTTCAAAACACGACCATGCAACTATTTTTCTTAATAAACTTCACTGGCTACCTGTGAAAGAACGCATTTATTCAAGACATTGCTATATGTATTTAAATGCTTAAATGGACATGCACCATCATATCTCACCCACCTCTTGCCTCACATTGTACACGCAAGCTCGTACAGGACTCCGATCAGCATTAGATAATACTCGCCTTGCTGTGCCAAAATATCATAGAAAGACACTCCAATCTGCTGCAGATAAAAGTTTTTCTCTTACAGCCCCCAAACTCTGGAATAATTTACCCATCTCAATTCGCACAGCCAATTCTTTGTCAGCTTTCAAAAAGAGCTTAAAAACTCATCTTTTCCCAAAGTGATTGTTGCTTTTGTTGTTTTCTCTGCTGTTGTTAACTTTACTTTTTTTTGCTGTAGTTGATGTAGGCGCCGTGATCTTTATTGAAGTGGCGCGGTATAAAAATCCTATGTATGTATGTATACATTTGGTGAGATTACTATAGAGGGTCCTCATAAGTGAGATGGGATTTAGGAATCAGGGTCCTCATGACCGAGATAGGATTAAGGCTTGAAATGCTAATACAAAATTGTAGAATGAAAATAAGGACATTTGGTTCAGTTTAAAAACCAGACCGAGGCAGGCCTGAACGGTGTATCTGTGTGTGCTTGGTATCCTCTATAGGAATATTCATTCTAGATATTACTTTCTGATCAACCTCGCTGTAGGCTACAATTTTCACACAGTCGAACATGAGCCGGTGGAGATCTCGTCAAACATATCTATACCATCATTGTTTCTGATGTTTTTATTAATTTTACCAATAAAAACGACGGAAATTTGTTAGCTAGCGCACGATCACAGATTTTATCCCAAACAGTTAGAATTCTTTGAATCTTTTTTTTGCTTAACAAATTATAGATTGATTTTTTTTGTTCGTGTCCCTTCATACTTACAGTTTCTCAATGGAAATTGTTGGACATGGTCATTTGGCCTGAGCTTTGACAAATACAATAGGCAAACAATCTTGCCATCAGACCAGGAGCCCAGGATGTTCATTCTGCTAAAAAGATACAAACCGTCTGATGGTCTGACGTTTAGTTAGTTTAGGATCAAGATTCAATAGATGAGGTGACATGTGACGTCAACGCCGGGCAACGAACAAAGCACTGCCCGGTAGTATGTGTGAGCACCTGCAGGGCTTGTGCTTTTAAAATTCGCGCTCAATCTGGTGTGATAAGGCTATTGAATGCTGTAACTGTATGGGCATATTCTACGCACCTCTAACATGTCAGTAGACCAGGTGCTAACTTGTGTTTGTAAACATTGATGTCACCTCATCTATACTCTATATTACTGCCGGTGTCAAGTGCGAGCGACTCCTACCCTTTTAGAGTCCGTCGGACTCTGTGTTTTGAGTTTCACAGTCCTAGGACTATATGTTTTGAAATTAGTTCTATATATACTAAGGGTGTTTCGGCACAACATGTGCCGAAACACCCAGGTGCCGAAATAACCGGGTGCCGAAGTTCCCTCGTCTCAGAACTGCCGAAGTACCCGGGCATTCGGCAGAGGAGAAGGGAAGTGGAAAATAACGTGCTGTCTCAGAACTGCCGAAGTACCCGGGCATTCGGCAGGACAGCAGCAGAGGGAGACGGGAGTTGGAAAATAAACGTGTGTAGAAGACGTGTTTACGCATTTTTCGGGATTTTTATTTTATAGCAATTCTACAATGATGAAATCATTAAAAATCAGGCTTTTGATTAGGAACAAGCATTTATGTAATAGTAGACTCGTTAAATACGACCGTTGTAACGCCGAAAAGCACCCACATTAGACCCCCACATGAAGCCCCATGCTAGAATTCGTTTAGCAACGGTAGCCGAAGTTGGAAACAATGTATACGTTCTTATATGCATTGATATACATTGGTACCATTTGTAAATGGCCCCTTTATTGATTGGCCGGTTGCAACACGGGTTAGGTTTAGGGTTGGGGGTTTATTAGGGCTATTCGCCATCGAAGTGGTTACAAAACTCCCTGGTTACTGGATCGCGCACCTTTTGGAATGTTATGGCAGCCGAGAACTTTGTGTAAGTGATCATTTTCGATCGTGGTGCAGGACGCAAAAGCGTGTGATTCAGTTGAATAAGTAGTAACGACAGGCATTACACCGTAACACTTGCTAGCGATAGGACCTAGGGTTAAGAGTAGGGTTAAGAATTAGGTTAGGGTTTGCTTATTAGGCCGGTTTGCGTGGTACAAATATTGGGAGTTTCTACCCCGGTTTCTACTTGAAAAATAAGGGGTTATATGATTTGGATTTTTTTTCTGATGGGGGGGGGGGGTAATGTGAAATTTATTATTCAGAGTAACCAAAAAACCTATCTGCATTATCAGCAGTAGGCTTAAATCATATGATTGTACCTAAATTGTGTGTGTGGGATGCGGCCCCGGGATGGCCGAGATGGTTGTGTGTTCTATGAATATTCTTGGGCCTATGTGACGTACATTGGGGGGTTAGGCAATTTCCAGACACATCTTCAATTCCTAACGGCCCTCTTAATTAATGAACGGCCCCTAAAATTATTAGTTTAAAGCGAATCTTAGCCTGTCGTACGAGCTGAGTCAACTGACACCTATTTCGTGTCATCCTGTGTCCGTACAGCCAATTGACATAAGAACTTAGTTACATCCAACAACCGCACGCTGTTATTAGGATCTCTCTGTGCCGAACTACTGGGATAACCCATTGTTTCGGCAAGTAACCCTGACGTTCGGCAGGGTAATGACGTAGCCCGCATTTTCGGCATGAATAATTGCCGAAACACCGGGCGTTTCGGCAGATACCCCTGCCGTACGGCAAGGTCATCTGCCGAAAGACCGGGCGTTTCGGCATAGCCCGGTATTTCGGCGCAGCAGTTCAGACCATAATATTGGTCTATGCACGGGTTAGGTACAGTCTCAGGTAAACAAATGGAGCCTAGAAAGGCTCGGCAAGATACATGTAGGAATGACTTCCAAGAGCAGTACATAATTAAGGTGCGCAACCTCAACCTTTCCAAGAATCTAATGCATGTCAGACAAATATGAGAAAAGGCGCATCAAATCTGTGTAAGGGGAAGGAGAGTGCAAGTCATTCAAGGCATGCGTCTACAACAAAGTATAGGTGCACAGAGAAGGCACAAGTATTATAACCCTCGTATTAAACATGCAATACTTCAAAATAAATTTGGTGTCACGGATATTTGACGATTTTGCTGGCTTACCAACACGATAGCACTAAAACTTTCTGTTTATAATAAAACTAGTTATTTAATGCCATCATTTAGAGCCCCAAACCGCATGGAAATCTGATATTCCTAAACTTTTTAAGTTTCTACACTCTGTCTGGTGCTTGTTTTTGCATGAAAAGGAGCAGAAAATATCAATTCAGACAATAAATCTGTTGATACGCCCCCTTTCTTCGGTAGATCTGAGTAAGCTTGATAAGAGGAAGCTGGAAGAGCGATGCATCAAGGTCTTAGAGGATGAGCCCAACAAGAGATTAAAAATGTTGACGAGCAAGGCAAAAAAGCAAATATTATATGGTCAGAACTAGGAAAACTTAAAAACAAAGACAAGCTTATAAAGGGAAATACCCAATAAGAAAGTCTAGAATACTGGTACAACCACCTTCTTCTTGGAATTCCCGAATGCTACTGATGAAAATGAAGAGATCACAAATATATCGCATAATCCATATACGAGAAAGTTTTCATTCGAACAAGATTCCTGTAATGGATTTTTCTGATTTTTGCATGTCCCTACTTATATAAGTTGTCAAAAATGTGTCGCCACGTTTGAAATTGCTACAAAAATAAAAGAGACGATTTGCATGGGGTCAAACAGCTGTGTTCATTGTCCATGATCATGGACCATATAGCAGTATTGGTTTGATGATGGTATTGTATACTTTTGCCTTCAGCTTCCTTGACATTCTTCAATCTCCAACAACATCTGCCCGTTCTCGCCACTCTGCTCATGCTGCAGTAGCTCTTGCCCTCGCAGCTACCTCTGATCCACCTTCTTCACACAGTGTCACACCCAGGTATTTGAATTTATTCCCCTGCTGCAGGTTGACACCATTTCTATATTTGAGGTTAGCCTTCGTTCCTTTCCTACTACCCATCACTTCCGTCTAAGCTGTATTTACGTTCAACTCATTTTCCAGCTGATTCACTTGTCTTGAAACCCTTATTCACTATCCGCCATCAGAGTCAGGTAATCTGCAGAAGCTCCCATGGTAACCCCCCCCCCTCTTAACTATTCACTGATGACATCAATTATTGATGTGAATAGGAATGGGCTCAGACCCACCCCCTGGTGCACATCAACTTTGATGGTAAATTCCTTTGTTTTTCTATACTTTGCCCCCCAAAACTGTTCTTGCTCCATGATAGGTTACCCTAACCATTCTCACTAGTTTCTCTGGGACATTTCTCTTCCTCAGGGATCAACATTCCAGGTGTCTTGGGGTTCTATCATATGCCTCCTCAAGGTCCACAAAGGTGCAAACAGGTCCCTGTTGAATTGAAGGTACTTTTCTTGCAGCTGCTTGATGATAAATACAGCACCTGTTGTTCCCTTGCCTGGACTAAAGCCAAACTGCATACTATCAATATCAATGAGCGAGCGTAGTCTCTTCCCTAGGATCTTCTCCTGGATTTTCATTGCATGTTCAAGTAGCTTAATCCTCTGTAGTTTCCACATTCTAGTGGATCACCCTTCCTCTTATAGTTGGTAACAATCTCACTCATTTCCCACTCTTGCCAAAAGTACTTTATAGATTGCTGTTACCCCTGAGGTTCCTGCTGCTTTCCCGCTTTTCATGTTCTTCAAAGCTTCGCTAATTTCCCCAAGCGATATATCTTGCACTGGGCCTTCTACTGGTAGACACTCCTCAAGCCAATCCCTATTAATCTATACATTGAGCAGATGGTTAAAATACTCCCTCCATCTTTCGATGATCTTCACCTCTTCCGTTAGCAGTTCTCCATTCTGGTTCTTAATGACTGGTACTTCACCAATATCCTACCTTTTTCTGTGCACGATGTAATGCTACCTTATCATTCTCTCTCATTCTCCATGTTGGCATACCAATCTGCCCATGCTTCGATCTTCTTTGGTTTTATCCACAACTCTCTTACCCTCCCTTTTTGCTACCACGTACGCTTTTATCAGTTCTTCGCTCTCATCTTTTTGCCAAGCTTTGAATGTCTTGCTCTTTCATTTTGTAATACAACATAAGTCAGTTGCTACTTATAGTGCAGCGGACTTTAGGGCTCTCCAGCTCTCCCATACATACGACTTATTTCTTTCAAATGCATCTTTCACCTTGTCTCTATATCCTCTTACTGTCTGTCCTTTTAGTTTCCAGATCTTGGACCTCTTTCTTGTGTGTGGATTCTTTACTGTCTCCCTTATGATGTTCAGAACTGCAAATACCTGTCTATGCTGCGTCACTACTTCCTCACCAGGTATAACCTTACAGTTCTTCATCATCTTGAAGTCAGCTCTTCTTGTCATCACAAAATCTGTGTTGCATGACAACCACTTTTGTAGATTTTCATCTGGCTTCTCATATAGTCTAGCAGATTATATGGGTTCCCATGCACCCCTTTAAAACTAAATTTTAACATGATTTTTAGAATCTCTTCGACATCTAATTAAAGAATTTTGAGTTACCAAAATCAAATATTGTCCCACGGGGTCCGTTTGACGGCCTATCTTGGATTAAAAGGGATTAATCGTACAAAGTGGTTCAATTTAGTTGAAAAGTATCTCAAATGATTCGTCTCATCATAAGGAATCAACATATCTGTGATGTTCAGTTACAGAGATATGGGTGAAAATGCGATAAAGGTCATTGATTGGTCATTGTACAGGGTGCCAAATTTTCAAAATGCTTCAATCTTGACAAAATTGGTTTCAATTGTTGGTATGAGCATGAGCAATCTCGAATTGTACAGTTTCCATGATTTCAGATCTTTCATTTTGGTTTATCGGTTAGGAAAGAGATGAATAGTCCCTAATTCCCATAAAAAACTATACAAATTTAACAAAAGATAACTTTACACCGAATTTTACCACCTAACTAAACATCGTAGATAGTGCAAATTATACTTTTCTGGATTGCTCATGCTCATAGCTACAATGTGATACCAAATTTGTAACGATCCATGCATTTTGAAAGTTAGGCTCCTGTACAATGACCACACTTTCGAAACATTTGTATTTTATATTTTGCATGTGCAACGCACCATGCTTTGCAAGTAATTCAAATAAATATTATTATTACAGATTCTTTCACCTCTTTATTTCTTTCAGGATATGATCCTTTTCCTTTTCTGGATTGCTCATGCTCATAGCTACAATGTGATACCAAATTTGTAACGATCCATGCATTTTGAAAGTTAGGCTCCTGTACAATGACGAATCAAAAGTGCAATGACCTTTATCACATTTTCACCCATCTCTGCAACTGAATATCACAAATATGCCGCATTTTATTATTATTAGTATTTATTATTATTTTATTATTCCTTATGATGAGACGAATCATTTGAGATACTTTTTAACTCAATCAAACCATTTTATATTACGGATCTCTTTGGATCCAAGATGACCGCCAAACGGACCCCGTGGGACAATATTTGATTTTGGTAACATCAGCATTCATTAAGGTGTAAAGATTCTAAAGATCGTGTTAGAATTTAGTTTTAAGGGGGTGCATGGGAACCCATGTAATCTGCTAGACTAATACAAGGTGTTTACAACGGCCATGTTCACTCTTTCGAAACATTTGTATTTTATATTTTGCATGTGTAACGCACCATGTTTTGCAAGTAATTCAAATAAATATTATTATTACAGATTCTTTTCACCTCTTTATTTCTTTCAGGATATGATCCTTTTCCTTTTCTGAACTGGTCATGCTCATAGCTACAATGTGATACCAAATTTGTAACGATCCATGCATTTTGAAAGTTAGGCTCCTGTACAATGACGAATCAAAAGTGCAATGACCTTTATCACATTTTCACCCATCTCTGCAACTGAATATCACAATATGCCGCATTTTATTATTATTAGTATTTATTATTATTTTATTATTCCTTATGATGAGACGAATCATTTGAGATACTTTTCAACTCAATCAAACCATTTTATATTACGGATCTCTTTGGATCCAAGATGACCGCCAAACGGACCCCGTGGGACAATATTTGATTTTGGTAACATCAGCATTCATTAAGGTGTAAAGATTCTAAAGATCGTGTTAGAATTTAGTTTTAAGGGGGTGCATGGGAACCCATGTAATCTGCTAGACTAATACAAGGTGTTTACAACGGCCATGTCCACACTTTCGAAACATTTGTATTTTATATTTTGCATGTGAAACGCACCATGTTTTGCAAGTAATTCAAATAAATACTATTATTACAGATTCTTTTCACCTCTTTATTTCTTTCAGGATATGATCCTTTTCCACCGTGCACTTGCTGGAATCCACCAGCTGTTATCCCACATGTCAATTTTAGATCAGCTCCTATCAATAGCTTTTCATTCTGTTTCACACTAAGGATCAGCTCTTCAAAACTACCTTATAAATGTTTCCTTCACTTCATTTGTTTCCCCAACTTGGGGGGGTGGCATATGCTGATATGAAGTTATATACCTCTCCTGATATAACCGGACTCACCATCATCAGTCTGTCTGATGATTTCCTAATTCTGAGAGGGTTGGTACATTTTGTGACCCCACTTTTCTGCTCCCAGTCGAATTCAGCAGCCTTGACGGAATAAAGTACAGTATCCCCTGCACTTGATTCCGTCAAGGCTGCTGAATTCAACTGAGAGCAGACAAAGTGGGGTCACAAAATGTACCAACCCGTCCTGAGAAAATAACCGGTTTTTTTAAATAATCACATCGCACTTAATTATAATTTGGTTGTCAAAAAACCCACTGGAAGAAGCAGAAAAAAAAACAGTTTCACTCTCTGATTTTTACATGGATTTCTATGTGTTTCTTTATTTTCTTTGTGAAGTGGATTTAAGCCCTTTTGGAAACAATCTCTTCAGACAAATTTTGTCAAACTACTTTCCCATAAAACCACATTTCTAAACATATATATGAGTGCATGTTACATATATCCACACGCCCGTTTATAATTTCGCGGGTACTACTAAATGCCAATTATAGTGTGGACTGCCGTGGATAACATCATTACTCGTAACCGTCCGAATTTTCTTTTAGTTTGATATTGGAATGGCCAAAACAAATAGTAAAAAAGTTAAATTTTATGGATTACAACCATTTCTTTCGAGAAAATGTGCTATAAACAGTGTGGCTTTTATTTACATGGTTCATGTGTTTTTTGTTTTTAAGTTAGCGGTGTTAAACCTAACGTTTTCTGCAATTACGAAACTCAAAAACACAGTAGTAGGACTATTGGTAAAAAATGGCAACGTTGGCCATGTTCATATCCACATTAGAACTAGCACAGAGAAAATTACAAGAATAACTCGCCAAAGTACAAGCTAATTCTGCCACATAAAAATGTTTTCAACATTTATTGGCAACATTGATATTTTTGAGTTCGTCACGATGCGTAAAGTGCTCTGACATGACCAGACGAACGCTTCAATACATGAGTCGGTACGTGCGATAGTGGGCCAATGGAAGCGAGATTAAAGGGCCACAATGGCACACAAAAATATTCACGCCATAATGAAATAGACCCTACTGAACTCACTTCCACAAATTTAAAAGTTGGTGTTTATATTTTGTAAACAAGGGAAAAGGACAGTTATCATTAATTTTCCTTGTAAGCTTAACTTCTCAACCAGAAAGATGCTGCTGACATTACTGCCAGATTTTATCAAAACTTGAAAAGCATGCAGTCATCATCTTACAGATCATGATATTGATATGTGTAATCCCGGTTTGAGGGAAAGTTAAGAGTCATAAATTCAGAAGTCCTTTTTTCTTTTCCTTTTTTTTCACCTTGGGACTTAGGTTCGGCGACTGGGCGTCCCTGACCAGTGCTCCGAAACCTTTAATCCGGATTCAGAAACTTGTTGTCTAGGAAAACAGTAGCTTCTGAATTTTATTAAAAACTAAAGTTAAAATGTTCACTTAGTGCGACCCGGACTTCGGTATTTTGGGGGACTCTCAAATCGTTACAACTACACAAAGTTCACGGTCTCTCAGGAAGCATCAAGGACTCCTGTGCTATGACACAAAATCCTAGGACCCCGTGGTACTGTGATGTAGGTCCCAGGACCCTAATCTGTACTGTGCAATCCTAGGACCCAGTAGTACTGTGATTGCAGTGTCCACTCCCAGGACGCTTAACTGTGCTGTGTAGTCTAGGACCCGAGCTCCTGTGATGTAGGTCGCAAGACAAACAGATATGCTACACGTCTGAATCCGAGCCCAAAAGGTTTTTTGTTTTTTTTTATTTGGGCGTAGTGGTGCAGACCTTCAGACGACCAGTATGTAGTTGTGTAGTGTATGTATGTATTGTGATATGTAATTCGGTGCTTAGTATTCTAGGTTCGAGTCCTGGTCGTGCCGCTTTATAATCGGTGGGTTTAGAGTTGTTTATTAATTTTTAAATTCTCTTTAAATGCCGAATACAGGGGGGGTAGGACATGCCCAACCTAACAGCAACGAACGCATCAATTTAAGCATAACCTGAGTACTAGTCTTATTCAAAGACCACGGTAGGAGGCGCTCTTACGCTATCGACCGGTCACACAAAAGACTTGCTAAGGCCAGGTTGGTCACGAATATTTCAAAATCTAAATTGGACGTTATTGGAAATTACACTATTTTGCCAGCGGGTTAATCCACTAACCCAGACGGATTTGAATTCAATAATTTTTCCTAAATTATCATGAATATACTAGATGTATTGAACGATGGTTTAAAAGGTGATTTTGCAAGTCACTGGACCGAGGCTGACGTAGAAAAATTACACGTAGAATTCCTTAAATGACCGTTGGAAAATCCCCAATGCCCAATCGCGCAGATCGTGTCCGACCCCCCTGGCCGCCTCAGAGATTCCCGATGAGGCCGCACTCAATTTTCCAACAAATGGTTTATGCTATACCCAATAATGCTGTTCATATACTAATCAGTTTGAAAAGATATACTAAAAAACATATAATCCTGAACTAATATCGTTCTGCAAACAGTGATTAACGCGGTTGATGGTAAAATATTATATACTATATTAAACGCACATATGTGGAAATGTAAACAGTGCCGGTGATTTGTAAAAAAACAGGTGGTTATAAAATGACCAGATGAACCTCCTACATCACCCCATCTAAAATCCTTTGCGTGTTCAAATAATAATGAAACTTTAACAGTGTAATAGTTTAACATTTATTAGTGGTAAAAACGTTGAGATAATAAAGTGGATGTTACGTGCTGCTCTTATATTGTATATAATGTTAATTGTATTAGCTATTGTTTTACAGTGTATTAAATAAATCGTATTAAATAGCCGATGTGACCAAAATGCTGGACAGTGTAGGATGAAACGGATAGGTTATACAGGTATACTCTAAAACTAGGTGCAAGAGGATCAAATATTTGGGTGTATAGGGCACCGCTTTCTTCCTTGGCAATCTGGGGAAAACTGCTGTAAAATGTGTGATAAGTTGCGCTATTATATTCGAAAGTAATTGTAATTCATGATTGGCATTGTAATGTGGCTTGTATCAATAAATTGCAATTGTATAGCAGATTTGAGGCAATTTACTCCGCGCTTATCAATTCCACCTCGATTGGCCTATTGCACTATCAGCTGTACCGACTACAGAGCATATCGTTGGTGGGATTTGAATGCACGTACGTTTAAGGGGTGGAAATAGTGTTCTACTATGTTGAAAAATATGGTTTAATTGGTGAAATGTTGTACTTTGGTGGGATATTCTTGTAATTTCAAAGTTGTCGGTTCTACAGAGACTACTGGTTGTGAGTAGGATTTAGAGAAGCTTAGGTTATAAACACCACTAAATTTTTGAACACATGGACGTATTTATTAAGAGCCAAAAATGTTAATACACACATCTACAAAGAAAGGGTTGTTCAAAAAATTTACTTCTACATATGAACTCAAGCATAAAAACTTGGAGCGAGTAAAAATGGACACGATTGCACCAGCCATTTGATCTTAAGTAATATAAATCACATATGTAGTATCAATGAACGACAAATTTATTAGCCAAAATTTACTACAAAGGATCAATTCCATCAGTCAATTTGTATATGTATCGTTTGTGATGGGTTTCAAAAACAAGATCAACATAAGATACTGATGTTTATTTACGGTAGCCATTTATTGAATGAAAATAGTGGCACGCGCAAAATGGTAAAAAAAGGGGGGTGGAGACATGCATCATATATGTCTCAAAATAGTAAGACTCTCATTACATTTTTTAAACTATTATAATGTTTAACAAAAGAATGAAGGTGTTGACGTTCATATTCCATTTTGGGCCAATCAACCTTGGTCCAATCTCTTTTGTACATTTCTTACTTGGGCCATTTGCCATTTGCTCCATTTTTCTGGTGGTCCAATTACCACTTCATCTATGGGCCCTGGCAGTTTCCATGTTCCTCCTACACGCTGCTTGCTTACATCAGTCGAGGAGGCTTCTCAAATCGTGAGGGCTTTCTGTCCTCTCTGTCGAGCATGGGCAGTTCATTTCATCCTCTTTCATGTCCGGTGTCATATGTGTAGGATCAAAAACGGTTGATCAATCTTCACAAACGCAAAATTCAGAGACTTTATTTTCTCCAAGCCTTCCCTTATTTCCTTTGGGATTTCCTAAAATGTGTTAGTCAGGAGCAGAGCCTTAAAACCTTATTTTTCTCGGTGAAATTTAAAAAAAAAATTTTTTGGTTATTAGTGCGCTTCGCGCAAAGTTACAAAAAAATAGTCAATTTTGAAAGAACTTCTTCAGACTGAAATTAAACGTGATTATAACAAAATTGGTGGGGTTACAATTGTGCCCGGGGGTGGCACTCACCTATGACATGGATATGGCTGTAAGGCTCGCGCTTCCAAAGCCTGGGGCATTAGGTGACAGAGGGGACTGAAAAAATAGGGTCTAGCAGCCAAATGGCCCCAAAATAGGGGCTTTCAGAGTGATAATTGCCAAAATGTTCTGAAAAAAAGGGGGTCTTTGGGTGAGATTTTTTGCGGAAATTTTCTACAAAAAAATGAAGTTTTTGGGTGAAATTTTCAAAATTGCTCCCTTTGGGGGTGAACAGTGGTCAAATTTTCACAAAATATGGGTCTTGGTGTGATTTTTTTTAAATTGGGGTCTTGGGTGAACCGATGCTGAAAGGGGGGGGGGCTTTGACTAGCCTTACATAACCGTGGCTTCCAAGATGGAGTGCCCCCCGGGATATTGTACCCGGAAGGAGCAAGAATTTGCAAAGAGTGGAGGAGACCGTGGCATTCTGTACTTAGGCCTTCACCTTGCTCCTGGTGCCATGTCTGCATGTTCTGTTCCTCTGGCAGTGTTACAAGGCACCAGACTTCTTGTTCGGGTGGGTGGGTGACCTTTTCGCTGTAAAAATTCCCGTACAAAATGCCTCAAAAGCTGCTTCAAAAGAGGGTGTTTTTACCCAACATTAGATATAATGAGCAGGAGAAATTTATTGCCAATGGGCCAGCCAAAAAGAACTCACACTCCCAAAGACCCACAGTTACATCGCTGGGTTCGGAGGAAAGGGTCCACTAAGTGACTTAGTCATCGTGGGGGAAATACGGGGGCAGAGTGGCCTACCATTGGAAGAAATTGCGCAAAATCGGGAAATTTTGAGCAAACGGGAGCCGTTTTTTTTTTAGACCTTCCCTCCTATCAGGACGGAATTTTTCTTGACGAGCTGACTTCCCCGACAGCGCTTTACGAACCACAATGTCCTAGGCTGACAAGGATTCACACAAAAAACTTAATGAGATTAATCGATAGGTCTAAGGAGGCAGGACCGTAGCAGGATTGTGTGTGTTTTTTTTTTAAGGGTTGGGGGGGGGGGCTCGAAAAAAAGTGGATTTTTTTGGTAAAAGTGGATCAACCCCCCTGGTCCTTTGGAACATCTCATCAACAAAAAAAGGGCTTTCTTGTCAAAATTCTCTATATTTGGTCCTTTTTCATCACCAAATTAAGCAAAAAAGTGGACCTTTTTGGCCTTTTGTGAATGAAGGGTGCGACCGCACCCCAGCACGTTCCCCTGCGTAAGGGCCTGGCTCGAGGAAAGCATGGTCACTTTTTCATTCTCTCCCATATGTGTGCAATCATATGTGTGCCATGTGTATAATAGGTCTAGCTTGGAGATCCAACACAATTAAACGTTACAGCCAATTTCAGGTTTAATCGAAATAACAAATAGTATAGGCTTACGGTGCGTATCGTAGGGTTACAGGCACCATATGGGAGAGGAGTGAAAAATGGACATAGCCTACTTTTCTTGAGCAAAGACTATATTTACAATGCCCTATCAGATAGTCTCATTACAGAACTCTTCTGCGCATGTTGCCGCAAATATGGGTCTAATATAATATTTTAGTCTCTGTTATGACCCTTTTTATGCCAATTTTGGTATGGCTAATCTTTTTCCATTATAACAATATTTGAACGGACATAAAATGGAAATGCAAACATCGAGGACTTATCGCCTAACAATAGACTAACAACCTTGATTTTGGAATTAGAACTACAAAATTGGAAGATATGTAATTATGTCAAATCTTTGATCAGTGAAAGAATTATGTGGAAAAAAAAAAATGTTAGCTTAGTTTGTAATGATCCGGGTATTAATATTGGATTACACTACTGACAATGCCCATCCATCTTCGAAATCACGTTATTTGGGATTGGCATATTGGATCTCCAGGCTACAATCATTGCACAAATATTAGCTATGTCAGAGCCATCGGGTTTTTTTGGGGGGCGTTGTATTTATTATTATTTTTTTGGTGAAAGTGTGGGATTTGGGCCCTAAACCACGGAAAAAGGTTTGGCTTCTCACATCTGCAAATCAAAACGGGTTGAACTAGCGGCGCGAAACACTCTACAGATTGAGTGGGGGTAAAGGCAATTCCCGGGGGGGGGGGGGTGTGGTTTGGGTAGGGACGTGCTCCGAGCTCTGGAAGTAAGACTTAATATAAGCTATGCCATGTTGTTTGCCAAGTGTGGCATTGTAAGCAAATTTGGTCTCGGATGAGAAATTTAACTAATTCACAACAGTTTTTAGAAAAAGTGTTCGCTTCGATTGAGAAAAATTTTACAATTTTCCCAACAAATTTGAGAAAACTTTTGAAAAAAAACCCAAAACCTTGTCTATACCCAATAATTTACATGGAAAATGGATATACCAGAAGGCTGAGAATGGGACCGATATCTGTGGCACGACCCCGTATGGTCAATTGTGTTGAGAACCCCCTGAGGGTAGGCCGAATTATATAAATAATCTTATCTACTTAAACGACCCTTTGCTATACCAAAATTGGCATGAAAAAGGGGTCAAGATATACCAGAGGTGGAAAATGGGACCGATGTTGTGGGCACATCCCGTATGGTTCATTTGTGTGGAGACCCCCCCCCCCCAAGGGGTCAATTCTTCAAAAAGTTAAATTCTTTATATACTAAATGGGGTATCCCCCTTTAATTGCATGCCACTGCAGTTTGTAAAACCCGACCTGCTTGCTTGAGTGCTAGTATAGCTAAGTATATTTACTTTAGGCCATAAAATGTTTTGTTTACATGTCATTCGACCTCCACAGCTTTCTTGTCCCATTTCAGTACAAACATATTACAAGGAGCGATGTCCAGTCAGCCTTCTTGTGTTCTATAAATAGTCAGGAGGAAGGTCACAGCCCTCCCCTTCATATTACATTTTCCCATGACAGTCCCTCTTTTTCCCCACTACGTTGTGTTCTTATTTCCCTCTCTATCATTTTTCTTCAAAAATACGTTCAATGATCATGATGCTAAGTAATGAATTACAAAAAATAGCTTAAAGTATTGTTTTTCAACTGATATATGAGGTATCTTTATCCTCGTATTTTTTTTGTTTCCAAAAAAATAAATAATTAGAAATAAATATAAAAGTGGTCAAAATCGCCACACGATTACGCATTTAAGGCGAGAACAAAAAGGTCCCGAATTTTATTATTCAAAATTAATACGTTGGTGATCATTAGAAAGTCTTTAAATGAATTAAAATACGTAGTAAAATCAATCTTGAATGTTTGCAGTAGGCCTCTTATTGTTCTCTTTTATCACCAAGAAATAAATAATTTTACACAGAAGTAGCACAAAGGTCAAAACTCGATGGACCATGGGTAATTAAGCCACGAACATGAATGTAACTCTTACCGAGACGATGGTACCTCAATTAACGTATTACTCTTTGTCAAACCACCGGAGTTCAATACGCATCTACTCTGTTAAAATATTGTTTAGCTATGTTACAACACGTTTATTTGCAATATCAATGAAAAATCTAAATCATCTATCAGCCCGTTTGATAATAAAATCCGAACAATCGAGAAGGTGATTACATGAATAGGGTACGCATTCAACATGGCGACCTCCTGGGTCAATATGTCAGCCTCCAGGAAAAACAACATGGCGAAGTTCGATCTTTATAGTATAGATAATAGATCTATGTTTGGAAGTCCCATGTATCAGGCTTGATGCTAACTTGTCACTGCTCCTAGATCAGTGGCTTTTCAGCGGGTCCCTGCGTTTGGCAGATCTGCGTATAATTCCTTGTTGATGATGATGTGCTGTTGCCATTGGGTGTTGAAGGCAGCTCTTACCCTCCTAGTGAAGGTGCTATCTGGAAGGTGCCATCTGATTTTCGTTTAACTTGCGAGGCAGGCCCGAAGTTCACAGCCATAAAATATCACTGATTCAATAGTTTGAAATCGAGATCTGTAGTTTACTTTATGAAAAAATCATCTACTCCTCCTCTTCCTCTTTAGCTGAAAGCCCAGCTCTTCCTCTTTCCATATGTGGCTATTCCAAGAACGTAATCAGAGGATGATTTCTGATACTGGATTTCACTTGATGTAGACTTTTTGCCATTTAGATTTAATAAAGGGCATTTGACTTCAACCACTGTATAATTGGGGGGAAAATTAAAGGTGCGTGTTCCGATCGTCTTTGAGACCCCCTTATTTACCCGGAAGTAGTATCGATTTTGGTATCAGATGAATTGTCATATTTTTGTCATTGTCGTCCTGAAATTTGAGCCCTCAAATCCATTTCATTTTCAAGATATAAACAAAAAAACCCGACGAATTAATGGTTAACCATTAATATTGGCACAGTAGGCCTGTTTCACAGTAATTGCCAACTTTTTGAATTTTCACTTAAAACCTATAGGATTTTTTACAGGAAGGTGATACAGAGTCACTTTTTGTGTTTTTACTTAGATCTCTACTAGACCTACCTCCCATACCTAAACCAACTTATTTGTGCTTGTATTTCAGGTGACGGTCCACCCAAAATGGTCAAAATTTGACTGATATGGCGTCAACCAAAAATACATGCCCTTTTGTTTTCAGCTGCCATATTAGCTATGTAGAACCTGTGAATTTTTACTTTTGGGTTCTTTTAGACAACTAGTGGCACTTTATTACTATGTGAAAATAAGGTGTAGCAGAGTGCTCAAAAAACTTATATGGAGCAATCAAAATTGAGTGTTGGACGTGACATTTTCCGTTCACATTAAATACCATTTTATTCAACTACACTGGCACTCCTGTGGTGGATATCTGTGGCATTTTATTGTATCATTTACAAAGCCAATCCCTCATGATAATGCCCACACAAAATTATATGACTGGTCCTTGAATTAATTCAGATGTAGTTATTCTAAATCTTGTCCGCAATTTTCCGTTCACAATTTTGTCACGTCCAACACTTTTTGCAGAAGCCCTGTTGTCTTTATGAAGTAAGTTCTATGTTTGTGTTACTTATTCTCTGAGAGCACTTTCACTGTACTAGTAAATTGTACTAAAGTTTTGACAACCACTGTAAAATGGCTTGGCTCTATCAACATTAAATTTTCCGTTCACACCAGTCACGTCCAAAACACATTTGGTCACGTCCAACACACTCGAGTTGCATATCTCAAAAACGAGGAGGTCTGCAACTTTAAATTTATAGTATGTTTCTAGTTGTTCCATGGGTTTGTGAACTACCAACTTACTTTGAGGTGCTATCAGTTTTAGTAAATTTTCAAAAAACTGCCCCGTTCACATTTTCAATTTGTCACGTCCAACGCAAGCTTCAATCAAGCAACCATGGAAATCTAACAGCTTTGGAATATTGGAAGGGCATGAGGATGAAACAAAGCATTCACTATGGGAAGTTAGTAGTGTTTCATCTAAATAGAAGCTTAAAATCAGTTCTTGTTTTTAATAAATGTCAAAAGATAAGATTTTTAGTCAAAATTCCGTTCACATGTCACGTCCAACACTTTGGACATAAAGCTAATGATCTAACTCAATGGGTGAGATTTGCTTGCATTCAGTACAAATGTTCTCCAGCCTACAACTAATCAATTCATGAAAAAATCACTCTGCTCTGTTACTTTTTTTATTTTATAAATAAAACTTTTTATGTCAAGAAATGATTTTGGATTAAAATAGAAGCAAAAATGTCCAAGGAATTGTCAAAATTCAAGCGTCAATGTCATATTCAGCTGGCATTGCCTGAAGGTGCAACCTTTACATTTATGATGAGATAAGTCTGAATTCTTTTTGGCATAGTCTAAATTTCCATTATAAGAAAACTTATTGCATTCTTACAAAATGGCTAAATTTTCAAACTCTCTGATTGAAAAAAGGTATAAAGGAGACAGATTAAGGTGGGTTTCATTTTCCTTAGAAATTTATAGTCTTATACACATTAGAAAACAAATAACAAAGCCTGACACTAAAGTTTGAAAAATGCCCCCAGGTTGACAAAAGTTGGCATACTGTGAAACGGGCCAGTAATGAATCGGCTTGACAATCTGCATATGGATTCACCATCAAAACCGCAGTTGTTTCCCACGGTGATTTGATGGGGCGTATATCGCAAACAAAAGGCCATAACGTATTGCCGCACAACGGTGCTAGACAGGTTGCAACGCGTTGCGACGTTTCGGCAACGCGTTGCGGTGTAGGCCCAATCAAACATCATAAATTCTGTAGACCGTATTTCAAAAAAATAGGACCCACAACGCGTTGCTAGATACTTGCAACGCGTTGCAAACCTTCACAAAGCGTTGCAAACCTTCACAACGCGTTGCGTGCTTCACAACGCGTTGAAAAGCTCTCAACACGTGTTGGAAGGAACCACCCAAGCCAAAAGGGCCATAACGTATGCCGCAACGCGTTGTGAGGAAAAGTCACAACGCGTTGCGACATTCGGCAACGCGTGCTGTGCGGACAATCAAAATCTGAATTCTGTGACGTATTTCAAAAAAATAAATCTCACAAGCGTGCGACTTCAAAACGCGTTGCGACCTTCACACCGCGTTGCGGCAATAGTTTAGGACCTTAAAATAAATTTTTTGCCTCACAACGCGTTATGAAGTTCACAACGCCTTGTTGAAAAATTGAATCGCGTTGTGAAGGCTTGCAAACGCGTGTGAAAGCCAGAAGGTCATAAAACGACTTGCCGCAACGCGTTGTGGCATCTATTTTTGAAAGACGTCACAGAAAATTCATGATTTTGATTGGCCATGAGCGCCGCAATGCTTGAGAAATGTCGCAACGCGTGCTACTTTCTCACAACGCGTATTGCGGCAAACGGTAGACCCTTTGGCTGGTGAAAGCCTTCACAACGCGTTGTGAAGGTCGCAACGCGTGTGAAGCTTGCAACGCGTTGTAGTTTGCACCCCAAACGCGTTGCTAGATAACTTGCAACGCGTTGTGGGGTTAATTTTTGAAATACGTCAAAAATGCGTCATTGTAATTGCCGAACGCAATAAGTTATGGCTTTTATGGCTTGCAGAGAGCTTGAGGAGGCGTATGTGCAAGTGGACAGGCTCTCATATCAAGGATCTCAAGGTCCAACATATAACACTCACACCATCACTAAGGTAAATGGAAGCGAGTGTGGCTCACCCAAAATTGTAATCTAACATACTTTTGTAAAATTTCGACATGGGGCTATATCCTTGTCTCCATTGTTGAGGACCGCCAGTCTCCTCACTCCTGAGGCCCGTCATTCATTCTTCACCTTAGCAGCAAAAGTTCATTGGACTATTCAACTATTTGGATAGGGGAGATCCCACTCAGAAGAGGGGATAATAGAAATATACTAGTTACAATAGGGTCCTGATAACTGAGATGGGATTTAGGAACCCGGGGCCTCATGAGTGGGATAGGATTAAGGCTTGACACACTATAATGGAGAATTTGGAGAATGCAAATTAAGGACATTTGGTGAGTTTTTTCTAGAGGGTCCCTAATAAGTGAGATGGATTAGGAACCCGGGTCCTCATGAGTGAGATGGATTAAGGATTGGAATGCTAATATACAATGTAGAATGAAATTAAGGACATTTGGTTGAGTGTACTATAGAGGGTCCTCATAAGTGAGAGGGGATTTAGGAACGGGTCCTCATGAGTGAGATAGGATTAAAGCTTGAAAACATAGTATAATTGAAGAATGAAATTTAGGTCATATGGTAGGTTTACTACGGAGGGTCCGCATCAGTGAGATGGGATGTAGGAACCCGGGTCCTCATGATGAGATACGAATAAGGCTGAAAGCTAATACAAAATTGTAGAATGAAATTTAGGACATTTGGTGAGTTACTATGAGGGTCCTCATAAGTGAGATGGAATTAGTAAGCAGGGTCCTCATGAGTTGAGATGGGATTTAGGAACCCAAGTCCTCATGAGTGAGATAGGATATAAGGTGAAAAATTGATTTGTGTTTGCGATTACTCAGTTACGCTATGAAATTTTTCATGGATTTTTTTTTTGGACTAATTTGTCTAATTTATGAATGACGGTTCTACTGTACCAATCAAATTTAAATCGCCCATGGCCTTATTAGCATAATTGTTGGGTCGCTAAGACCACATTGGGCAAAACGGGGTGAAAAAGATATTACTAATAAAAAAAATTAGAATACGATAAATATTGGGATGGATTGCTTAAATATCCCGTGGGGCAATTAATTAATATCAACAAATACCCTTTAGATGCTGATAGCATCAATTCTAATTTTGTAATGACCGGTGGTCTACACTGTGTAAGTCTATATGGGGGAGAGTAAAGTGTAAAAAAGAAATTAACTCCACTGTCGGTATATGGTTGTAAGTGACCCCAATTTACGTGTTGTTAGCTTCGTGCTGAAAGTCTATGGGAAACGTTGCACAAACAAACCTACTTATTGAATGAAGCCTGTATAAAAGTTTATTGTATGCGTAAACGATTCTAGTCACCGCCGCTAGTCACCGACGGCACTTCACGCATGTGTTAGTACATTCTATTTATGCAAATAACCATAAGACATCGGCTATCAATAGCGCTCGATCAACCCGGCGGACGACTAAGTTAAATGAATCGCGATGTTGTATGACACCAAACGAAAGCAGTAAATCTTTGTGTGTAATTGTACGTGTCATGCAAACCATGCTGACCGCGCCGCACTGGCCCTTCTGAGTCAAAACACAGTTCCGCGCATAAATTATGAACAACAATACTGTCCCATGCATTCCCAATCAAACTTGGTTCCACTGCCGGAAAATAGCCATGCATATTTGCATGCCAGCTTAGTAACCGTTCATGTCACCTTGCATAGATGAGACAGTGTGTTCAGAATGACCAAGTGGACGCCGACAAAATAGTACATCTCATAGTCACATTATATGCGCATAAGATACGATTATTAGGATACTTTTTCCAACCCCCAATTTCTGGGATTGACTCATGGCGCAACTTTACAACCAAAAACAACACCAACATTCAACAACGGAAAAGTTGATTGGAATTCTGTTACAAGCTTCCAATAGCCGAGACCATACCGCGATTTTCCCATTATCATTAATTTTGACCACCTGAGGCCTCAAGAAGTCTCTCGAAACGTCATGAACACACAGTGCAGGATTTCCGAAATCTCCCCAAAGCTGTATCACAATATGACGTCACCATTCAGTAATGAGATTAATGAGCGGCGCTCGTCATTTGTAATTGTATACGAAGAGTTTTGTTCGTGAAGTTGTTATCTTGAGTGGGTAAACTAGGACTCTCCCCCTTGGGCACTAACATAAGTTTTTAGATTGAGGCACTTATTTGGGGAACAAACATTAAACAGAATGAGCTCAAAGCGCAATTTCATAAAACTTGAATGAAAGGGCACTATATACTTGTAAATGTGCAGGCGTTGTTAAAGGAAATATGTCAAGATTTTGTCAAGCTCAGTTGACTTAATTCATAAAATATATGTACATACATAACGAATTCCGAAAAAATAATTACCAATTTTGATGTTAAAAGTAACAAAATAGAGCATTTATTTGTGCTTTTTTGACATACGAGAAAACGGGGATGTTCGCCTGCTCATTGATCATAAAGCGCCCCAATTTTGCTCTCCTCGTGACGTCAAAAGTGATCGACCCAAAACATCGTGTGACTCGAATTGTTATTTTTTTGTATTGATGACCTGTAAGATTGATGGATTAATGAAAGTACATAATAAAATTTGAAAAATAAGTTACAGAATGACATATTTTGTGTCATTTGTGTGTGTAATTATTATGATATAAAACCACATCGATCGCAGTTTTCACGGGGGGGGGGGGGGTAGGACACGACCTGCTCGATTTGGGCTTTGGGATTTCCAAACGGTAATTTGGAACTGCTACGTGCATTCACTATGGTAGCCTGTGTCTAAGTTCCATACAAAATCTCATCTAAAACCCTAGTTCAATACATCTTAGTAATAATTCAGATATAAAATAAAGGATAAATTATTGACTTCAAAATCCGTAGGGGGTAGTGGATTAACCCCGCTTGCAAAATAGTGTGTTTCCACTTAACGGTCATTTAGATTTGTAATCTTCGTGACCAGGCCTAGACATTAGGCAAGTCTGAGTGTAAACAGTCCGATAAGCTTAATCAGCGCCCTATACCTTAAGTCTGTGAACCCGACTAGCACTCGAGTCGCGCGGATGTTGATGCCGATTTGAATTCAGCTGTTGCTGTTAGGAGGGCATGTCCTACCCCCCCCCCCCGGCAGTTCCCTCGAATAGGAAAGTGGCAACACTGCAAAATGATGGTCATCACTTTGACGTCCACCAGTGTTGCGATGATGGATTTGTAGGAAATCGTTTTCGGTAAGCTATTGGGCGGAAATTAAAAGGGCAAAATTCCTCAACAAATGTGGACAATTTTCAACTTATTTTGATTTATATGTATCTACGTTACTTAAAGCTTTCCATCCATACCAAATTCCAATATTCAGAATCATGACATATTTCCGTTAAAGTACTTCATTCCCATTCAAATAGCAAAACCCCAACATGAATCAAATAGATCAGCAATACAGACTGCAAACAGATTTTCGAAGATTGATATGGGCCGGTCAGGTGGGGTACATTAACTCATTTAGTGTACAGTATTCTCCATTGCTAGACAACCAAAATTCAATAGCAGTACTTAGAGTGCAGTTGACTCCAACGGATTTGCGAATGCGGAAAATTCTATTTGGTAAGATTATGGCACATTAGCTGAATGTCTTTGAAACGGTTCGTGATCACGAGTTAAACCGACGACAAAATTAGGATTTCTTGACCGCTACCGATCAATGTACAGTTACGCTGCCGTCCGGCCATCTGTACGTAGATCCAAAAAACATATATTTCCAAGAGTATTATTAGTATTGCAAGCGATATAACATGGGCCAACTATAAAAAAATAATAAAAAACTAAATGTTCATTCAATAGGGCTTGATTTGCTGTTAATATGTAAATCTTTAGTTTCCAATTTACTCTTTTGTAATAGTTATGTTAAGGGGTCCGTTACCTGGTTTGCACTATATGAGTTGTGGAGCAAGCATGAAAATTGTGGAGAGGGTGCTAGGAGAATAATATTCGTAAGATAGTGGAAGTGGATGAGATGCAATTTGTGTTTTGATGCCCAGGGAAGGGAAACGATCAATGCATGTATTTTGAGGAGGTGCAAGAGGACATATCGAGTAAAGGGAAGAAGTGCATATGTGCTTTGTAGACTTGGAAGAAGGCCATTGATAGGTACCGAGGAAAATGATGGAGTGGGCAATGAAGGAGCAAAGACAAAGTTAGAGTGTGATTTGTCGAGGCAGTTGACATGAAGGGGGGTGTGCATCCAGGTTCTGTACTTTCGCCATGTGTGATTGAGTATAGTCACGATTGATGTATAGTCACGGAGATTGCAAAAGAAGGTTGATGAGGACATGCTGTATGCTGATGACTTGGTTATAGTGTGTCAATGCAAGGGAGGGATGAGTGCGAAGTTTGCAGAAATGGAAGAAGGCTTTTGCGAGTAAGGGTCTGAAGGTAAGGGAAGACAAAAGTGTGGGGAGCGGGGGTGGAGAGTGAGGTGGTAGTGAGTCAGGTAGGCCAGGCGGCGGTGTGGGAAGAGGGAAAACCCCCCCCCCAATTCAGTGTGGTGTGAGAAATGGGATAATGGAGGACATAAGAAGAGAGTGCCCCCAAGTTTTGACAAGGGAAAAATGAGAGATTTTGTGTGGTTTTTTTTTTTTTTTTTTTTTTTTTTTTTTTTTTTTTTCTTTGTGGACAGATGCGAGAAGGAGATGGGGGATGGTGGAACAGGTGAGAAAAGTTGTGTGATGAAGTGAAATCTGTGAAGGAGTTCACAAGGTTAGTGGGGTGGTGGATGCGAGGCGGCTGTGACAGCTAGAGTGAGGTATGGTGGGTGAATTTAGGGGAATGGGGGAGTTGTTACAAGGGAAACAAGATATCCTTTGAAGATTAAGGAATGGTGTATATAAGTGTGTGAGATCAATGATGCTGTATGGGAGCGAGACCTGGGTCTGAGCGAAAATGAGATAGGGATTCTGAGGACAGAGAGGCAACATTGAACCATTTGGTCGACCATACTAATTTTACACCGTACTATATGGGGGTTACAACAGATCATAACAAAAATCACGCTTTTTAGGTTATCACTTTAAAAAAAAGGGTTTGGGGAAATTTCCACCGAACAACCTCATGGACATGTAAATGTTTAATTTTTTTTATTTCCCAAACAGGCCATTACAAAATAATTAATTATAATTAGATTATATTTTTTGAAACGATCTTCTTTAGGAATTGGCTCTTTAGTTTTCTTCATATTATCAAAACTCCTATAAATTTAATTTTTGAAATATGTTTAATTTTTGAAAAATATTGGGAAAAACACCCGACCCAGGCTTATCCAAACCGAGGCCTCTGGGCTGGTCCCGGTTAATTTCTTTAGAATGGGCACAAACGCGCTCCTTTTCGCCGATAGAAAAATGGTATGAAAACACAAGGTAGGATCACTAGGACCACCAGTTCGTGGCCACAGGGGGTATCAAGGGTTATCAAAACGGAAGGATTCAGCGGTGTGGCCCCGAAGTAGAAAATAGTAAATAGCTGCCCTCTGGATAATTCAAACTGGTTATGGGCTTGTCCTCTATTTGGGCTCCGAATCTCGCCGATAGAAAATGGCTATGAAAACACAATTAGGTAGGATCACTAGGATCACCAGTCGTGACACCGGGGGTTATCAGGTTAATCCAAATGCGGAAGGATTCAGCGGTGTGGCCCCGAAGTAGAAAATAGTAAATAGCTGCCCTATGGTATAATTCAATGGTTATGGTCTTGTCCTCGATGTACGGATAGAACCACTTTAAGGTGCAGAAAAGGATTCACTCAACTTTATTTTATTTTGTGGTCTGGGAAAAAAAATTCCATATGTTATCAATTTAATGATATGTAATCTGATAATGCATTCTAATGCATGTATGAAGTTGAATTATAGTATTTTTGAGCCCATCAGTGCTTTTCTTTTAGTATTTTTAAAACCACTTCAGGGCTTTCTGTGAACATTGATTATCATTTCTGGTTAAGATTAAGTGGAGTAAGTTATGCATTAATTCCTGGCACTTTCTTCCCCGTCTTTACCTCTTAAAGTCTTGCAATGTTGGGCTTTAACATAATTCTGTAAAAATATCATTAATAGTTCCTTGATAGCTTCACGAGTAAACTCCTTGTTCTTTCGACTACTTTTAATAGTCCACTCATCCTCACCTTAATTAGTTTTCTTTTATTATCTCAATCTTTTGGTTATGTAATCCGTTCTTTTTAATGATTTAGACATCTTTCAATTATTTCGAGGTTTCTGTGATGATATGATTATTTCCAAATTCATTATGTCTGCAATTTTAACCAAAATTGGCCACGAATGATCTCATAGCTTGATACAAAGAGATAGAGGACCGACGGCTAGCCGGCCAACGGCCATTCTTGATCAACGAGCTCACTGCGGACGCGTAAACGGTACCGCCCAAGCCCATTATACGTAAACATTACAGCATGGAAATGACACGCAGCATTAGATCAGCTACAATGTTTTGCAGAGTTTCAATATGGCTTCCAAAAATAGAGGGGGCTATTGTATGTTCGTAGTTGCTATGACAACGTTGACATCGATAAGTACGAAAAAGCGATCCGCCAACTCGTCGTTTCATATTATTTTCTAATCGGCGAAAAGAGGTTTGTGCCAATTCTAAAAAAAAGAAATAAACCGGGGGCCCCAACCCAGAGGCCTCGGTTTGATAAAGCCTTGGTTGGGTCCTATTTCACCACAATGCACTGTAACTTTAAATATCATGTTAGGACTTCAATGCCGCCAGTTGTTGTATTCATAAAGAATAACATAATCATATTTAAAAATCAAATTTATTACATGTTTTGAATAATATGAAGAAAATAAAAACAGGCATTTAGCACTTTTATAATTTGTAGATCTATTGAGGCGGCCATGTCATGTTGGCTACCATTCTGATCCGAGCAAACACATAACAATACAAATTATTGCATGGGGAAGCGGTCTTAATGGCTTAGAAGAACAATTTTGTTTCTTGTTGTTGAGATACCGTTGAAAACTAATTTTTCTGTAATGGCGTTCCAATTTGCATAAATTTACCTAAAAATGGCACGTGGGACAATTTTTGATTTTTTTAAAGAGCTAATCGTTTTCTACGCATTTTTTCTGATATAAGAACATTGATAGAAATTTATTTCAGGGGGGTGCACGAGACCCCTTTCTACCACTAAACAATTCCTTTAATCTTCAAAGTAGATTTTTTTCCCCTGTAAAAACTCATTTTCATTTCATTTTATTTGCCAGCAATAACAATAAAACAATCACAAATTGCACATGTGTGACAGACCCCCAAATAGTAGTATATTTCTGTATTGTATAAATCTGGTTAAATTGATCATATAATTATGATTGAGGAGAACTGGAAAATATGAAACTTGCAATGGGTTGTGCAATAAGCATGAGTTATCTGATTGACCTAGTTCTAAAGGGACTAGTGTGGTGAAACATCGAAGAACATGTCAGAAGACGTTCCGCCGTTAAGAGGACCAATAGTGTGTTATCATCTTCATTCTAAGAATTGAATTGAGGTTCTTTGTTAACCTATAGGAAGCAGATTGCACCACATGTTGATGAACAATAGACTGTGTGTAATTGCTATGTCACAACACTTCGAGCGCAGGATGTGGAAGAGTGTGCAACTTCCTTTGTATTATACATGTTTCAGCGAGCTGAAAAGATGACGAAACGTTCCCCTGTGTGTCTTCCGACAGTTTGTTGCATCCACGTGGAAATTGTGCTAAGGACAAATTGTGTTGCAAGTTATTCTTCTGTGCCAGTGGTCAAGAGATTTCATCGAGTGTAGACCTCTCAAACAGAAGGTGGAGAACTTTCATAACATTTGATTTATAAAAATCAATGTTATTATAATTCTGAAAAGTTGTCAGAATCGTCAGCAAATTTGGTGCCTTTGGAAAAACAAAGGTTAACATTAAAATTCCAGCAGGACATTGCTTCTGTACCAGTGACATTCACCTTTAATGCACTGAGTACCTGTATGGACAAATGTTATGCCATCAAGCTGCAGTTATACTTCCAGTAGTTCTTCAAGTCTACGAGTTTACAAATTAATCGGCCGGTCTAGACCAAAAGGACTTTTGCGATTAAACGCGAAACTATAGTTGAACTGTACCAGCAAGAATTGTGTCGCCAAGATTTACGTGGATCTGATTCTACAAGAGACTGGTGCGCACCCAACAGTGAACTGTGAACTTTGAACTTTAGTTTAACCTGAGATGGTGTGTGTTTAATTTGATTTTTAAATAGGTAAGAAGTATAGATAATAATTTTGCGCATTGTTGATTGTGTATATTGCGTGATTTAATTTATGTATTAAAATCATTACTTTGAATTTACATCTTGGTCAAGTCAATCTTCTTACAAAATAGTCATTGTGAATTTTGTTTTATGAACCACGGGAGGTTACTTTTCTGACCTTGAGTACGTCTCGTAACAGAAATTGGGGGCTCGTCCGGGAGACAAAATTCGTAGAAAATTGTTGTTGCAAAACAAATTGCTTTGAAAAATTCTGTATATCATTTGGTATTACCCAAATTTTGTTGTTTAAATTTTTGCAAATTACATTGTATACAGTATTTGAATCACAATGGCATTTAATGCTCAAGAATTTGTGAAGAAGCCTGACTGGGATGTGTTTGATCAATTAAGAAAGGTAGATCTTTTGGCAATTTCAAATATAATTGAGGCAGGTGGCAAATCAATACATAGGAAACAAATTATCAAGAACTTGATCATCCAAACATGGGTAGACGATGAAGTTTGGGATCAATCATTTCTGGAAAAGGTAATCCCAGTAGAGGATGAAAATTTAGCGTTGAAAGTAGAACAAATGAAGATTCAAGCAGAGAAAGAAGAGAGATTAGAGATAGAGAAAATTCAGTCACAAGAAAGGGAAAGAATAGAAATAGAAAAGGAAAAGATTCAATCTCAAGAAAGAGAAAAGGTAGAGATAGAGACACAAAAGATACAGGCAGATAAGGAGGTTAGACAGAAAGAAATGGAAATGCAGAAAGAAATTGAAACTAAGAAATTAGAGTTGCAACAAAAAGAAAAGAGTGAATCTTCTACTGTGTCTAGTTTTGATGTAACCCGTCACATTAGGCTTGTACCCAAATTTCAGGAAAGTGAAGTTGATAAATATTTCATGCACTTCGAGAAAATTGCCACAAAATTAAAATTGCCAAAACCAAGTTGGACTTTGTTACTACAGATTGTTCTCGTAGGCAAAGCAAGTGAGGCATACTCTGCCATGGCTATTGAGGCAAGTGCTGATTATGATCAAGTTAAACAGGCTATACTGAAAGCCTATGAGCTAGTGCCTGAGGCCTATAGACAGAAATTTAGGGGTACCAAAAAGACACCAAACCAGACACATGTGGAATTTGCACGCACTAAAGAACAGTTGCTTGATCGTTGGTTAACTGCTAAGGAGGTGAAAGATTTTAAGAGTTTGAGACAATTGATACTGATAGAGGAATTTAAACAATGTGTACATGCTGATATCAAGACTCATCTTGATGAGAGTAGTAAAATTGAAACGATAGAGAAAGCAGCAACAATCGCAGATGATTATGCAATCACGCATAAATTGATCTATTCCTCGGCAAAGTCAAATTTCCACAGAAAACCGTGGCAGAATAAGCCATCCCCTCCACCTACGTACAGTGTGGAAAAACCAAAATCAGATACTAGTACCAAAACTAGTGAAAAATCTGAATCAAGTTCAGGGAGGGCCTCTAAGTCTGACCATTCGTTGCCAACTTGTACTTATTGCAAAAAGAAAGGGCACCTTGTTTCACAGTGTTGGAAATTACACGGTAAACCTAAGTTTAACCACATTTTGAAGGCGGGACAAATTTGCCCGCCATATTGAATGTTAAATATACTCACTAATCAAAACAGGCAGATATGAGTTTCTAATGTCGAAGACAATATTTCCTTAATTATTTCTCATTTATGACTATACGAATAAAATAAAAACAGGCATTTAGCACTTTTATAATTTGTAGATCTATTGAGGCGGCCATGTCATGTTGGCTACCATTCTGATCCGAGCAAACACATAACAATACAAATTATTGCATGGGGAAGCGGTCTTAATGGCTTAGAAGAACAATTTTGTTTCTTGTTGTTGAGATACCGTTGAAAACTAATTTTTCTGTAATGGCGTTCCAATTTGCATAAATTTACCTAAAAATGGCACGTGGGACAATTTTTGATTTTTTTAAAGAGCTAATCGTTTTCTACGCATTTTTTCTGATATAAGAACATTGATAGAAATTTATTTCAGGGGGGTGCACGAGACCCTTTCTACCACTAAACAATTCCTTTAATCTTCAAAGTAGATTTTTTTCCCCTGTAAAAACTCATTTTCATTTCATTTTATTTGCCAGCAATAACAATAAAACAATCACAAATTGCACATGTGTGACAGACCCCCAAATAGTAGTATATTTCTGTATTGTATAAATCTGGTTAAATTGATCATATAAATTATGATTGAGGAGAACTGGAAAATATGAAACTTGCAATGGGTTGTGCAATAAGCATGAGTTATCTGATTGACCTAGTTCTAAAGGGACTAGTGTGGTGAAACATCGAAGAACATGTCAGAAGACGTTCCGCCGTTAAGAGGACCAATAGTGTGTTATCATCTTCATTCTAAGAATTGAATTGAGGTTCTTTGTTAACCTATAGGAAGCAGATTGCACCACATGTTGATGAACAATAGACTGTGTGTAATTGCTATGTCACAACACTTCGAGCGCAGGATGTGGAAGAGTGTGCAACTTCCTTTGTATTATACATGTTTCAGCGAGCTGAAAAGATGACGAAACGTTCCCCTGTGTGTCTTCCGACAGTTTGTTGCATCCACGTGGAAATTGTGCTAAGGACAAATTGTGTTGCAAGTTATTCTTCTGTGCCAGTGGTCAAGAGATTTCATCGAGTGTAGACTCCCAACAGAAGGTGGAGAACTTTCAAAACATTTACTCTTGACTAAATAATAAATGTTAGCTATAATCTGAAAAGTTTGTCAGATCGTCAGCAATTGGTGCCTTTGGAAAAACACAAAGGTTAACATTAAAATTCCAGAAGGACATTGCTTCTGTACCAGTGACATTCACCTTTAATGCATTGAGTAACCATGAATATTGACATTATTTTGTTATACATCAAGCTGAAGTTATACTTCCAGTGTTTCTGCCATAGTCTACGAGTTTATAAATTTATCGGCAGGTCTAGACCCAAAAGGGACTTTTTTTTTTTTTGTTTTTGAGCGGGATTTCGCGAAACTAGTTGAACTGTACCAGCAAGAATTGTGTCGCCAAGATTATGTGGAACTGATTCTACAGAGACTGGTGCGGACCCTACAAGAACTTTGAACTTTAGTTTAACATGAGATGGTGTGTGTTTATTGATTTTTTAAATAGGTAAGACGTATAGATAATAATTTTGCGCATTGTTAAGTGGGTATATTGGGTGATTTAATTTATTGCTATTAAATCATTACTTGAATTGACCATCTGGTCAAGTCAATTTCTTTCCAAATTAGTCATGTAATTTGTTTTATGAACCACGGGAGGTTACTTTCGGACCTTGAGTACGTCTGTAACAGAAATTGGGGCTCGTCCGGGAAACAAAATTGTAGAAATTTTTAGGAGCACAAATTGTTTTGAAAAATTCTGTGTGAACTGTATATCATTGGTTATTAATCCAAATTTTGTTGTTAAACTTCTTTGCAAATTGCATACTATATACGTATCTGAATCACAATGGCATTAATGCTCAAGAATTTGTGAAGAAGCCGGACTGGAGTGTATTTGACCAATTAAGAAAGGTTTAGATCTTTTGGCAATTTCAAATATAATTGATGCAGGTGGCAAATCAGAGTAAAATAGGAAACAATAATCAAGAAAACTTGATCATCCAAACAATGGGTAGACGATGAGTTGGGATCAATCCCATTTTTGGAAAAGGAATACCCAGTAGAGGATTGAAAATTTATTTTCATTGGAAGTAGAACAAATGAAAATTCAAGCAAGAGAAAGAAGAGAGATAGAATAGAGAAAATTCAAGCACAGTAAGGCGAAAGAATTAGAAATAGGAAAAGGAAAAGATTCCCATCTCAAGAAAGAGAAAAGACAAATAGAAATAGAAACTCGACAGATTCAGCAGAGGTTTAGACAGAAAATAAAAATAGAAAATGACAAACTTTAAATGAAACAAAAAATTGGAGTTGATGCAACACAAAGAAAAGAGCTGTGAATCTTCGACTGAGTCTAGGTTTGATGTAACCCGTCATATTAGGCTGAGTTCCTAAGTTTCGGAAAAGTGAAGTGATAAAATTTTTTATTTCATGCAAAAAAGGTCAACAATTATTAAAAATTTTAAAATGGCCAAAACCAAGTTGGACTTTGTTATTCAGGGGGGGGGGGGGAGTGTTCTCGTAGGCAAAGCAAAGCGAGGCGTACTCTGCGGCTACTGAGGCAAGTTGCTGATTATGATACAGTTAAGCAGGCCATTAATGAAAGCTTATGAGATAGTGGCCTGAGGCTTATAGACAGAATTCAGGGGTAACAAAAAGACACCAAACCCAGACACATGTGTGATATTTGCACGGCACTAAAGAACACAGCTTGCGTTGATCGTGGTTGACTGCAAGGAGGTGAAGAAGATTTAAGAGGGTTGGAGACAATTGATATTATAGGGGAATTTAAGCATTTTACATGCTGATATCAAGACTCACCTTGACGAGACTAGTAAAATTGAAACGAAGAGAAAGCAGGCAAACAATCGCAGATGATTATGCAATCACGCATAAATTGATCTATTCCTCGGCAAAGTCAAAATTCCACAGAAAAAACCGTGGCAGAATAAGCCACCCCTCCACCTACGTAAAGTGGTGAAAAACCAAAAATCAGTACTAGTACCAAAACTAGTGCAAACTCTGAATCAAAGTTCCGGGAGGGGCCTCTAAGGTCTGACCATTCGACTAACAACTTGTACTTATTGCAAAAAGGAAATGGGCCACCTTGTTTCACAGTGGTTGGAAACCTTAATGGGAAACCACAATGCATTGCATAGGTACCAGAAAGGCATACAAAAGTAAAGGCTATACTAAAACAAACATTCAAAAAAAGTGGGAGAAGTGAGATGTGAGGAAGAATTTCAAACCTTTTGTCATACCAGGACAGGTCTCCTCACAAGAGATGAAACTAACCCCCCCCACAACTGCTACATACTTTATGCGTGAACACAGGTTGTGTCAAACTTTTAATTCTGGAAGATGCACTACCTTTTTCAGAAAAATACCACACAGATGATTTTACTGATTAAAGGGGTTGGATGGAGTTTTCAAAAGTGCCACTCTCCACCAAATTAACTTGAAGTCAGACCTAGTTTCTGGAACGGTCACTGTAGGGGTTAGGCCTAACCTAAATTGCCAATCGATGGTTGGGTCCATGCTACTGGGAACGGATTAGCGGAGTTAAAGTCAATACCAGATCCAATTGGTCGACAACGCCTTGTGTCCAAGCTGATGAGGAAGAGGGAAAATAATCTTTTCCCTGCCTGTGCTGTTACAAGGGCTATGAGGAAACAAATCTCACAAGAAGAGATGTGGTTGAAACCTACAGCAAAAAAAACCACCAAAGAAGAAACCAAAAGAAAGAATGGATCTTTTTATAGATTTGGATGTTGATACATTTTCTCAAGTCTTGATGCCAATTCAGTATTAAGTGAAGTTAGAGATTGTAATTCTGACCCGATCACAAAAAAAAAACAAGTTGATGAGAGGAACAAAGAAAGATCCAAAACTCGCTGGCATTTATTGAAAGGTCATTGCCCAAACAGGAAGCTGTAAAAGTTCCTGTGTGCTTTTCTGAGAAAGGAGGGAAAATGCACATTTTGATAGGAAAATATAGGGGACCTCCAGGATGTTTCGGCGAGGATGACTGGAGAGTTGTACATCAAATAGTTGTACCTCAAATTTATCAGGAGAGGTAATCAGTCTTGCACATGATACCCCAATGGCTGGACACTTGGGGATTAGTAAGATCATATTGATTGAGAATTTTAAATCTTTTTGGTGGCCCAACTCAGGAAAGATGTAACACTGAATGCAAATCTGTCATACATGCCAGGTTGTGGTAGTAGGAAAAAGGCCAAATCAGAAAATCCCACCAGCTCCACTGAAACCAATTCCAGCATTGAGGAGCCATTCAGTAGAATTATGATTGAATGTGTAGGCCCTTTGCCAAAAACAATCAGGAAACAGTATTTGTTGACTACTTTTATGTGTGCATCAACCCGCTTTCCGGAAGCGTTCCATGAGAATATTCAAAGCGCACACTATTGTGAAAGCACTAAACTAAGTTCTTTCACTAGTTGCGCCTAACCAAGTCAATCCAATCAGATCAAGGTTCTAATTTCTGTCCCGGACTATTCATGCAAGTATGCATGAATTAGGTATTTCACAGTACAAATCTTCTGCATATCATGCACGAGCCCAGGGGCCATGGAGAAGGTTCACCAAACTCTCAAAAATATCTGATGAAACACCTTTTGTTCAGAATATCCAAAGGATTGGGATGAGGGGTACATCTAATATTGTTTGCTGACGGGGGAAGCTGTGCAAGAATCACTAGGATATAGCCACGTTTTGAATTAGTGTTTGGACATCAAGTTCCGAAGACCGTTACAACGTCTCAAAGAGAAAAAGTGGTTACAAAACTGACAGTGAATTGAACCTTTTAGACTATGTATCTGGATTTAAGTCAAGATTGACAAGGGGCATGTTGGAAATTGCTAGGGACAATTTGAAAGACAGAAAGCCCAGAATGAAACATTGGTATGATATTAAAAGGCCAGGGGAGAGAGTGTTGAAAAGGGGATCAAGTTTTGGTATATTTCCAATTCTTGGGCACACCACGATTGAAAGCAGATACAGTGGTCCGTATGAGGGTGAATCCAAGGTCAGTGACCGGTAAAACTATGTTGATGCAACAACGCAAGGTAGGCGAAAACAAAGACAATTTGTGTCACCATTAATTAGTCGTTGGCTGGGTGGGTCCCTGTGTGCATGGGATGTGCCCTAAGTTACTCTTCACAGCCATGGACAAGACAATCAGACATACCAAAAAAGTGAGGGTAGACTTTTTTGGATACCCCGAGCCAAGTTTTTTTTCGTAGAGGGCGTTTTCAAAATGGCCGCCCCAAAATCCAAATTTTAACAACATATACATGACACTTTCATTAGCCCACTTGATGGGGTGATGAAATGGAAAGGTGAAGGGGAGGAAGGGGACAGGGTTGGAGGGGGTGTCTATATTTGTTGATTTTCAAATGTTTGAGAGCGGGTTAAAATTCCACTACTTAAATGTATTCCTAAGGGAAGGCGCTTTTCAAAATGGCCCCAAATATTAATTTATTTAACAACTCATAATTGAAGTTTTTTACTAGCCAAAAAAGGGTGAAATGCCCCAGGGGTTTTTTGTCGTGTTGTTTTGCTATATTTGTTGAGGTCAAGTATAGAGCAGTCACAATCACAACTTAAAAGGTATTTTAATGGAGGGCGCTTAAAAATGGCGGTCAAATAGCGATTAAACAACACTTTATGATGATGTTTTGTAGAATTAAGGGGTGAAATGAAATGGGCCAGTTTTTTAAAGTGTTTCCTTATTTTTTGATTGTTTCTCCATTAGTTGTGAGTTACTTTATTCAGTTTCTAACAAAGTTGCGGTTTCATTTTCTCTTTTTCTTACAGTTTAATTTTAATGATTTTCTAGTGATGTTTCAGGTTAATGGATTTGTTTCAATACTATGCGGTTATTGGTGATATTACAATCTAAATGCTGATTAGGGTTGTGCGCATAACCAGCGTACCCCTTGATGAAGCGAATGATTGTGGCGATTTCCTGATGTCAGCATAATGCTAATTGACAAACGCGCTGGTATGTGAGAATCTCGTAGGAGGAGAAAAAATTCCACAATTGACCACATATAGTGGACATGATGGCCCAACTATGAAAGCTGAAGACAAAAATCTGCAGCACATTTGGGGATTTCACAGAAAAGTTGGGTGTATGTGTGGAAGTCTGTGTTATCTGCAAACAGGCTTTTCATATTAGTCTTTGATTCTTACCATGGACAAATCTGTGAAGGACTCTGAGCGAAAAGTCATGCTACCAATTTAAATTGAATTAACAACAATCAATCGGAGGTACCCCTTCATGTCGAGATATGGGTTGAATGGTCTAAGTTTTGTAAGTCCTTTTTTGGGGGTAAAGTGTATAGATATAGAAGGGGGTCGGACTCGCCACAATAAACAGTCGAGATCGACAGGATCGACAGGTAATGGGCATCAAATTAGATAACAAGGGAAATTCAGAACAACTTATCAAATAAAAAAAGCACCACAGTCACCTACAATTAGAACACATACTCAAGTTTTATTTCAGGATAGCGGGTGATACCTTGCTTTCTCTTCCTTTGGTGGTTCCAGTAATGAGGTTCCGAGCTTAACTTAGATATAGATGAGAAAGATGGCCGAGTTCGTATCATCCTCATCATGCCATGTATGCAGTCATGCCAGTCACAACGGATCATAGTGCTGTTTTTATTATGATGATTTGTGCTATTACTCTATTATGATTTGCATTCCCCATGGATTACATTTGAATGGTACACAATTGTAGCAGATCTAAAGTGGTAATTGCATAATGAATGCCTAATATGACATAACATAACTAGAAAATCATAAATCTTAAAAAATAACTGTAGAAAAAGGAGAAAAATGAAAACCACAGTTATGTTAGTTACTGAATAATTCAACAAATGATGGAGAAAAAATCAACAAATAAGGAAACATTAAAATCTGGGCCATTTCAACCCTTTTGGCTATTAAAAACGTCATTATAAGGCGTTAAATCGCATTTGGCGGCCAATTTTGAAAGCGGTCCGCGCTTAGGAATACATTAAGTGGTTCAATGTGACGATCTATTAATTGACATCCACAAATTTAGAGCAAAAGACACTGAAAAAATGGGGCATTTCACCCTATTTTTGGCTATTAAAACAGTCATTGAGGTGCTGTGTTAAATGGCATTTGGCAGCCATTTTGAAAAGCGCCCTCTCATTATGAATACACTTAAGTTAGGGACTGTGACCACTCTATACATATGGGATCAAAAAAAGGAAAACACATGAAAAACTGGACCATTTGACCACAGGTTATGGCTATGAAAACATCTTATAAAGGGTTAATAGCATTGGCGGCCATTTTGAAGCGCCCTCAATATTGAATAATTTAAGTGGTGAATGTGACCGCCTCTAGACATTTACATACACAAAAAAGAGGGAAAAACACTACAAAACTGGGCCATTCACCTCAAAATAGTGGTATGAAACGCCATATATTGGTGTTAAATGGCATTTGGCGGCCATTTTGAAAACGCCCTCTAGCGAAAAAAAGAGTGCCGGGGTAGCAAAAAGTCTGTAACCCTCACTTTTTGTGATGTCTGATGGTCTAGTACATGGCGGTGAAGGGTACTTAGGGCCATCTCAGCACACGGGGACCCACAGCAACGCGACTAATGCTGAAAAAGTATGTTGATAGGGATGAACCAGCACTTCAAAATCCGTTGCCTTGACATTTCCGACCAAGGATGTAATGTAAACAAAGAGGAAGTACCATGGTAGCCTGATAGTTCAGCAAAACCACAAAAGGTGATGACATGCCTACTGTTTGTCAACCCAAACTTACAAACTCTGAGGTATCACCAATTTGGAAACAAAAATTAGGTCACCTGGACAAGTTAAAACAGGATGAACTTACAAAAGTTTGATTGACACGTTTAGTCAAGCTTGTTTTCAGATGTTACAACCAAAACAAATGTGGTGCGATCATGGACATTGGAAGGTGGGTTGATGCCAAAAAATGCAAATGGTGCAGCCCCGGCAGGCGGAGTGCCCATCTCTCTGTCGTTGGCGGTTGGGCCAGATCCCTCATATAATGTGCTGTGGGGGGTCGCCACTCCTCACGCACAAGGCCGAGTCTGTTTTGCATTCCCGCATATGACCGGTACCCTGATACTCCTGGTGGAGAGAGGCAAGCGAGGTGGTAAAGGCCTTGCCCAAGGTGCACAACACATGTGCGACAGCGGGGCTCGAACCCACAACCTTATGCTATGGGGCGAGCGTGTGATCCACTGGACCAAATGTGCCCTCTCTAAAAACAAATGTGGTGCATCATGACATTGATGTGGGTGGATGGGGCAACTCCGTATTCAAAACAAAACCCATATAGGTTGAACCCTGAAAAAGCCAAAATCTTGAAAAAAGCCAAGAAGTAGACTAATGTTACGAACAAATTATAAATTGAGCCCAGCCACAGCGATGGTCGTCACCATGTGCAATGGTACCGAAAACCTGATGGGTATACCGCGTGTGTGTCAAGATTTTCGGGCTACAAATCTAAAATCAAAGACAGGAATCGTACCCGATACCAAGAAATTGATGATGTATTGATAAGATGGGACATGCCAAATTTGTTAGCAGGTTTGATTTATTAAAGGGAGGCTATGGACAGTCCATGACAGAAGAGCAAAAGAAATTCCTAGCATTGTACACACCAGATGGGATGTACCAGTACAAGGTGATGCCTTTTGGCTTGAAAAAGCTACTGTACGTTCCAAAGATTGGTAAACAACGTTAATTTGCTGAGGTAGATGGTTGATGAAGGCTATATTGATGAGTTGGGATTGTACTCGAGAATGGGAAGACCACAGAAATGAAAACAAATTGACACAAATTGTTGAACAATTGTCAAAAGCCAATTTAACGCTTCAATTTAGCAAAGATGTTCTGCTGTGCCCCACAGTTACAGATCGAGGCCACATTGTGGGTAAAGGGCAGGTCAAGCCAATCCAAGCCAAAGTAAAGGCAATAGACAAGTTTCCATCACCTACTCAACAGGAAAGAATTGATGAATTTCTGGGGTAGGGCAGGATTTATATGAAAGGAAAATATTGTCCTAATTTTTCTGTTATTGCACATCATGACCATCTGCTCAGAAGAAATACAAATTTGTTTGGTCTGATGCAATGCCAAGAACATTTTGACAGATTAAGGCCATACTTATGAGCTCACCAGTTCTGACAGCACCTGATTTTCAGACTCAGTTCAATTGATGGTAGATCTAGTGATGTGGATGCCCGGTGGTACTCCCCCCCCGCCCCCCCAAAAAGACAAGAGGGGTGAAGACAGGTTGAGCATCCAAGTTTGCTATCTTTTCTAAAAGTTCAATAGTCATCCATCAAAATATTCAACCATTGGAAAAAGGAGTGTTTAGCTTGCTGCTAGCCTTACACCACTTTGGGGTGTACTTGAGCTCACCATAAACACCCATACTTGTGTATAACTGACCACAATCCACTCACTTTCTTCAACAAATGAGATACAAGAAATCAGAATACTAAGATGGAGTTTAAACCATGCAAGGGTCAACTTGGACATCAACCATATTAAAGGCAAGGCACATGTAATTGCCAATGGCCCTTTCAGAGCGCTACATGCGAACTCTCACATGCTACATATGTGTAGCCAACGTAACAGACTAAAGAAAGTTTATCATTGTACTCAAACTTTCCTTCTTTAATGTGGGAGGTGTGACAGACCCCCAAATATTATATTAATTTTGCTGTATTGTAGTAAATCATGTTAAAATTTAATCATATAAATTATAGTGAGGAGAACTGGAAATATGAAACTTGCATGTGTTGTGCAATAAGCATGCCTTATCTGATTGACCTATTCGAAATTGACTAGTGTGTGAAACATCCTGAGAACATGTCAGAAGACGTGCGCAGTTATAGAGGACAATAAGTGATCACAGTGATCTTTTCATCGTCATTCTAAGAAGTGACCCAAGTTCTTTGTTACCTATAGGAAGCAAGATTGCACACCGTTGATGAACACTAGGACTTTGTTAATTGCTATGTCCCAACATATCAGGCGCAGGATGTGGACGATTGGATGACTTCCTTTGAACATTTTTTCAGCGGAACTGAGAAGATTGTGAAATTTCGACTTTCTTCGCTTGTTTTAAGTGGTTGCATCATGGGAAATTGCTGTGGACAAATTCTGTAGCAAGTCATTTCTCCTTGGCCAGTTGTCAAGAGATTTCTGAGTGTAGACCTCCTCAAACAGAGGTGGAGAAACTTTCATAACATTTGATTTAGAAAAATCAATTTTATTATAATTCTGAAAAGTTGTCAGAATGCGTCAGCACATTTGGTGGCCTTTGGAAAAAGCAAAGGTTAACATTAAAAATTCCAGCAGGACCTTGCTTCTGTACCAGTGAACAGAAAAAAAAAAAACAAAAAAAAAGAGCATTCACCTTTTAATGTCACTGAGTACCTTATGGCAATGTGATGCCATCAGCTGCAGTTATACTTCCAGTGTTTTTCCTCAATTCTACGAGTCCCCCCTTAAATTAATCGCCGGTCTAGACGCAAAAGACTTTTGCGATTTCGCTAACTATTGAACTGTACAGCAAGATTTGTGTCGCAGATGTTTATGTGGACCTGATTCTACAAGAACTGGTGCGCAGCCCACAGTGACCTTTTGACTTTTAGTTTAACCTGAGATGGTGGTGTTTATTTATTTTTAAATAGGTCAGAAGTATAGATAATACTTTTGTGCATTGTTGATTGTGTTATATTGGCTTGTTAATTTAGGTATTAAAATCTTACGTTGAATTTACATCTTGTCAAGTCAAGCTTCTTCCAAATCGTCCTTGTGCAATTTGTTTATGAACCACGGGAGGTTAACTTTATCTGACCTTGAGCTCGTCTCGTAACATGTCACAAAAAATCGCTATAACCCCGGCGCTAGACAGACTGGATGGGGTGCAAGACAAGACCAGACAGTGTTGTCACACATTTTGTGTGGGCACTTGCACAGATTTTCACGACATTAACTTGGCCAACCTGTCTTTCAGACCAACTCAAGCATGCGAGAAATACAAAAGAATCCCTGCAGAATATGTGAAAGATTCGGTTGATCTTACGCATAACACCCCCACCGCTCAAGTGGCTGTAGCCTCTATTAACTAAAACGTGGATCCGTCTGCTCCTTCATTCCACGGTAAAGGGTATTTTGCCGGGTGCTATGTGTTCAGTTTGTAGACTATTGCCCATCTTTTTCCACATTCATTATTACAGAACAATATACAAGTTTGAATCTTAAAAAGGATTTTATTCTGGGAATACACAGCCAATTCTTGGGAAAAAATCAAGATTTGATGACGTCACGGCCATGATTGGTTTATTATGTTGATCTTCGGGGGCCCCAATTCAGTAAAAATTACGTACCTATCTCCGAACATTGGAAAAAACAAACGATTATCGTCCTCGTACTTCGGTTTTTTTGATCATAGGAAAAGGTAAATTTTTTGTACTGTTTAGACATGATAATAAACCGTGTCTTTTGGAAAATATAGCACTCTGGGCGAGGGCCATTTACAGACTTTATTTAACATAGTCGGATTTATATATCGGTCGCCCCCAAGAGCAAACTGATCCTGACCCGTTACCTGGTACCTGACACGTAACACCAACCTATTCATCTCTTTACCGTTTATACTACAATCGGCAAAAAAGCAGCAAACATTCTTTATCTCTGTTGTCACAGCATAATCGACAAGAGTGTGGACTATACATTGGTTCTGTACGGGAGGGTTAGGACACGATCTGCTCGATTTTGTGCATTGGGGATTCCAACGGTAATTTGTGAAACTGCTACTGCATTTACTATGGCGTCTCGTCCCAGTGACATGAAAAATCATCTCTTAAACCTTTGTTCAAAAATCTTGTAATCTCATTATAAAATTAAGAAAAAAATATGAAGTTCACATCAATCATGCGTCTGTTAAATTACCTTGCCTAACACCCCCCCCTCACAACTTCTCAGAAACTTCCCCTGCAAAAAAGTAATCTCTATCAAACATATACCCTTGAACATACGCGCCATGGCTACAGAACTATGCCCTCTGTAGCCATGCGCACAAATACACTCTATATGTAAAACACCCATTATAATTATTACTACACCCCCAAACCATTGCACTCCTCGGTGCATGTCTTGTATTTCCCTGATGCTAGATGCTTCGATTATGTGACGATAAAATTCCTTCAATTCACTTCCCTCCGTGAAAGGTATGCGAGTACTGTTGAATTGCAACAGTGGCGTACAGCGTGTTTATGAACAATGGATACACGTGGCAGAAATTGCCAACACGTGTAAATACATACAGATGGGGCCTGTTTCCCCTCTGGTATCTTTTTGGTTTTTGTCTAGGCGTGAGGCAGATATTGCTTATATTTAAGTTTAAATAACACAACACAGATGTGATTTTTAATGCTGGTATCACTTTCTTTCCACATCATTTGACTTGTTCCCTTAACCCTGAGCTAGCCAGACGTTGTAAACATCAGTACAAAAGGTTGATGATAATATGTTGACATCTTGACGGGGCCCCTGAAACGTGATTCTTAAGTGCTGCAATTGGTGCCTTAAGGATAGGGAGCCAAGACAAAGATTTTTTTTAAATTGATCCAATCAATGTGTAAAGTATACCACATTATGTGTCTAACAAAAGGAATTGAGAAAAGGTCTAGTGTTGGAATATGTAACAGCCTAAAATTTCAGAGTTTATTCGGGTAAACACAGGCAAAAATCAATCAAAGGTCAATTTCAGTTGTACAAGTTTTCAAATTTTTAAAGGATCTCCGATTGGATAAAATGTGCAAATTATTGTGGATTTCAAATATTCAATAAGGAATATTTTGACTGTCTTTATATGCTTAGTTTTCTGATGTAGGGGGCCCCGAAATGACAACGTCCATTGCATTCAACTGAGGCGAGATCAGAGCAAAAATACTAACCCGAAATCCCGTATTGAAAACAATTAGCAGAGAAAATCCGCGCCAAATACAAAGCATGGCTAGCAATAATTAGCTTACATTTGCAGCAGCTCTTACACGCATCTCCCAACAAGTTTCGAGCCAATTGCGACATTTAAATTATGTACTTGGCGATGGTTTTGCTCCGGTGGGGCTTATACCAAGCATTTTTAATCCGGTAACCAGTTTATTTTGACGCACCCTGTACTCCAATGATAAGAACTAACACCCCTCCACTTTGGCAAGTGTAGAGATATCCCCATTATCATTTCGCACATAGTTGGTAATTGGTCAAATTTGGTTTTATGATGCAAGCAACACACGGTGTGGAGATTTCAACAGATAAAACTCTATGGTTCCGGTGTGTAAAGTAATCATAGTCCGGCAGGCTCCATAGACGACATCTGAATAAAGCGTGAAACTAATGTTGCGTGAAGAGTCAACTGAATCGATTGTCCCTATTGTTCACCATTGTTCCCGGACTGGTGAGCCCCGAGGACTATATTTCCTGCCACAGTCGGCAACCAATAATTAGCAAGTCTGGCTTCTTATGTTGAATATTGCATACATTCCGAGAATTGTTGACATCTCGCACTAACAAATGTGTAATTATAAACAATGACATTGGGCGGATGCTACCCTGGGGGATGCTACTGTCCACCCATGGGAGAATCGTGAGACACCGTATCAATGGGGTTCTTACAAATTGGACAGGATTTGGAATATGCCTGTGGGATAAAATGTAAGAGAGCAGGAGCAGAATATCAAAGGGGCCTTATTTATTGCGTTTACCCCCCACTACAGAAAAGGTTTAACACCCTTTGGTAGTTAGTATGATGGGACCCTCTATTCAATGCTAGGTATAAGTACTCTCCAATTGTGGTCTCACTTTTTCAATAGGGCCAATTATTATTGCACATCATTTCTTAAGCGCTATTTTCCATTTTGATCATAGCGCTATACAAAATCACATTTAAAAATACCTTAGATTACATTATAATATTTAGGTAAAAATCAACACAGCAAAAATGGATATACAACTCTAAAAATCAAACAATGATAAAATAATCATTGGATACAGGGCAACATGATTAAAACCGCTCATTCAGGATGGGAAAGGTGAGTCTTAAAGGGCCTTTTTAATGCATTAAACTGTGATAAACGACGAATAAAGATGGGGGAGAGAGTTCCAGAGGCGCGGACAGCTACAAAAAAAATGCTTTTGTCCACCATTGATCGAAAGTTACGAGAAACGCTAATAAATTTGTCCTTCTCTGAGCGCAGACCATGCCTCCCAGAGGTTTACCTGATAAGAAGATCGGACAGGTACGCAGGGCTAAGTGTTCATTCCACTTAAAAGTTAGGAGAAGCACCTTAAAGATAACTCTTTCATTTACAGGTAACAAATGAAGCTCTCTCCGCAAGGTGGCAGAAGGAATGTAATCTATGCAACTTGAAAATAATCCTGGCAGCCTTGTTTGAAGTGTTTGTAACTTCTACTTCTCGTCTGATTACCATACAAAGTGAGTGCATAGTCCTAAACGTGCCAAATAAGTGAAACGGAACTAAATGATGGCAGCTTTCAGCAGTGATGTTCCGACGAATTCTGATATTTTTCCTGAGATGATAGTTTACAGTTTTAACATATAGTTCAACATGATCCTTCATAGACAGTTTGATCGAAAACAACCCCCAAATTCCTTATTTTGGATGATGAATCTTATATCACCATTTGAAGCGAAACATTGCCCAACTTCAACAATTGTAAGGCTATGCGGCAAGAAAAAACTCTGTTTTTATATTGCTAAGCTTAGCATCATCTGTCATCCATTCTGAATATCATTATACAATGACAATCTCGTTTAAAGCTAACGGCAGCACCTCTGTTTTTGGGATGAAAGCCAAATAAAGTTGGATATCATCAGCGTATAAGTGAACATTGATACATTCTTTCGAATGATGTGCTAAGATAATTGTATATAAAAAAAACCAAGAAAAGTGGTCCAAGGACCGAATCCCTTGAGGTACACCAAATATAAGCTCACTATCACAAGAACCCCACCGCCTTCGACACAGACATATCACCCCAACAGAAACGCGGAAGTATCGATCACGGAGATACGATGAAAGTTTAACACAGGTTCAACTTTTGACAATGCTCCAATCATTTTAATGCATGCCATATTGTCCATCTCGTCATAAGGATTTCCAAAAATGTAATGGTTTTTTACCACCACCCACGACCATTGGTTTTTGAGGTTTGATAAGGAAAATGATAAAATGGTAAAAAGGTTAATCTCAATTGTACAGGAGTCAACATTAAAGTATCGGATTATTTTTAAATACTTGCAAATATTGCCTGAGCAAGAGGAGCTTGTGGATACAAGGGTCAAAGAAGGTCAACACCAATTGGATTGTTTGCCCTATGACCTATTTGTCCGCATAACATTATACCAACTGGTTTGCAGATGCTACAAACGATCCTTAATTTGACACATTAAGCTAGATGAACAACTTCTTTCATTTTTTAACCAAATTGGGGCAACTTGATTTTGAACCCCTTGTACAATGCGAATTGCCTTTTTTTTGTACTCATTTTAGCCATTTTTACCCTATAACTCCAAAACCAATGGTCATATAGATGGTACAACTATACATTTTTTGGAATCCTTAAGAGGTTTGACGGTACTATGCATATATAATTCACATGATTGGGGCATTATAAAAATTTGACCCCTGTGTACCCTTCAATTGGTCCCTAATTGAAAAAGTGACAACACCACAATATGAGAGTACTCCTTCCTAGCACTTGATATAGAGGGTCCATACGAACTACCAAATGGTTCAACCCCGTTTTCTATAGTGGGGGGGGTAAACGATGGTATTAACCTTCTGAGGTCCGTGCTCCGCTCAAAAGATTAGCAAGAATGCAGTCAAGGTGTTTTTTAAACGAGTTTTGTAGATGAACTTGACCAGGCTATCTTGATTGCAATATTTTATGTTTGGGAGGTTGAGTTGTTAGATAATTTAAATCAATACAAGTATATTAGGATCCTTCCTTGAGAGACCTTTCGTCTGAATTGATTGACGATGCGAGCATTTATGTGTTTGGTTCTGATGGTAATTAAATACAAGCGGGCCCCCCGTGATTCTAGAACAC
>JAMKCH010027084.1:0-18391 GCA_023653785.1 Ophioderma brevispina
ATTCAAGATCTATCAATAAAAACCTCACTCAAAGTGGGATCACTGGATACACAACATGAGTTTAGCTATCAAATCGGTAATACACAACCACATCATATTTCTCAATTCAAATCATGTTCTCTGGCACTCCATTTATCTTCTGAAGACAGCACACCAGATTTGTGTTTTTCCCTGAAAGGCATTCGTGGAAAAAATACTGATCATAATGTTCTCTACACTACTGCTTCCAACATGAAATTCTCTTGTTTCGTGATTGAACTTGATTACCGTCATCATTTGACATGTTTACATGTACACACACATCAGGGCCATTCTTCAAAAAAGTAAACCTTTTTGATAAAAAATGAAGTTAATGGCATTGCAAATTTCTTTACATTATCACGTTAATCATCCTTCCAAGTTTCCTGCATGATATTTTTGAGCAAAATGTTCAACTCAAACACCCTCATTTGCATAAATGAACGTCTTTAATATTTTGGGATAAAAAAGTGAGATTATTACACCATTTTGCTTCTTTAGTTTTATATTAAATAGCTTTTCCTTTTTGTTTGAAATACTGCCTAAAGTATTGCATGGACTTCAATTTTCAAAATTATGTTGACAAAATACAAATTTAAAGGAAATAGACAAGTAATTAACAGAGAATTTTAATTGACTTTGCTATGTCACACACGTGACCAAAAATACAAAGTTTTTATTACTAGAAAACCACTGTCTCAGTAATGTTCATATTTCATGTCAAAAGCCAGTTTAAATGTACCTTCCGTTATACAAAATAAATGGTTTAGATCTTTCCTCTTTCAAAAGTTATTGATGTGCTAATTACTGTCACACACGTGACTGACACTCACCATTTTAGTATTTGAAGGACATAAATTTCTGGTCATATTGACGAAGGTAGCAGTGTTAACTTTTATTATCAGTTAAAATAGGAAATATGTTAAGTTTAAACAAGAAAACAACAATTTTAATAAAGACTGGTTTAAACTTGATTTCCATGTGTCTTTTGAAAGTTTGGGGTGAAGTTGCAAAATTTAGCAGACTTGCGCTATTTCAGCACATGAAATCTGCATACTAGGAGTAGCATTGCTCTTTGCAAGTTATTACTGATGACAATGTACTGAAAGTGTTTGAAATAGTTGAAAATATGGAAATACACAAGATTTTATTAAAACTTCATTTTTGGTGCACATTAACAATGGTCATCAATTTTGTGTTATAAGTCAATGGAGATGTCACACACGTAACCACCAATGTCACACATGTGACCGTACTTAGTGATATAAATTTGTTAATTACCAAGTAAAGTTTGCTTGTTACTTTTAATTACCAACATTGTTGTAATGACAACATACCAATGTCTTTCTGAAATAAATATAAGAATGTGAGTAGTTAAAATATTCACAGAATTTTACAGTTGAAGTTTGAATTCTAAAAACCCCTTTTTGTCTGAGGTCACAAACGTGACCGAACTTCATTTGCCCCTCATGACAAAATAATCAATCTGGCGAAAGTGGAAACATTGTTTTTGGTTAGGTTTGGTCTAAAGGTTTTTCATTATACAAAAAGTAATAACAGATTGGTTATATTGGCAAAACAGCATTTGGTTGAAAATCAAAATTTCCCATTTTTGGGTCACAAACGTGACCGAAGAATGGCCCATCAATGCATCTGTAAAAATATCCATGTATGAATTGAGTAAATATCAAATAATGAAAACCTAGGTGATTTACCCAGCACTTATCAAAATGGGCTTGATTGATAATTGTCAATCCAATGACATGTACACAAAAGTGACCAGATCAACAGGTTTACAACAAGATACATTAGTCAATTGTAATACATTACTTTAATCAATCTACAAACTTTCTGTTGATATACATTCATAGTATATCCACATACATACTGTAAAATTTGCAAATTCCACCTCATTTACATATTACTATGCACACACGTTGCTGTATTAAGCTAGACCTCACAAGCACCTGTTGTAATGCATGCCATGGGCTATAAGCACGCACATACATGCACAATTTCTCACACACAAATAGCAGTGCACCTTTAATAGATAATGTGGTGTGAACACCGCTAAAAACTTCCCGAGTCAAATCACCATCAGATTTATTCAGCTCCTGCTTCCTCTCATAAGAAGACATTCAAGACCGTGGGGAGGGGAAAATATTTTATTGACGCACATGTTTAGCCTGCATTTCAAAAAATGGTTTATTTACACAGACAGATGCATCAAAAGTACATGATCGTTTTGCACAGATGCATGCATTTTAAGTACATCACATTTTTTGGGCTTTCTCTGTGTATCAGAAGTCTGATTATTCAACAAGTAAATTGAACAGAATGAAATCGAATGCTATCAAAGAGGGATTGTTTATGTTCTTAATTTTAAAAATCAATACTCTGCTTCATTTCTTACCCTTCCAAGCTTTGGATTAGCACTCCAAAATGTGCTTGTCTGTTCTTGAAACACAGTGTCAGAAATGCCAGTGACAGACAGAACCATGTGTAATTGGGGATAAATCGCCCACTATTAAAGTATCCTCACAATTACAGGTACTTCTTGGCAATTATTACTTAACTTAATTACAGTATGAAAGCTTCTGCCTCGTGTTTTCTTCTAAGAAATGATATATCTTGCATTCATCACTCCAGACTCCATATTTCTGGAGGGCTGATGCATTACCTTGATACATAATGCAAACATACTCACACACACACGCACACATATGCACATGTGTATTCAATATCCCTATTGATTTTTATCTTCCATCTCACATCCTCCATCAAGCAACCGGTGGCAGATTTTTCTGCTAATACTAACAGACTTTTGCATACTCATTCTAAACATGGTTAAATGCTAGACTTTCACAATTTCCTTGAAGAAGACATACATCCTTATGAGAGTAAGATATCTCGAAGTTGTCATATTATGCTAAACGTGTCATAAAACAAACTCTTAAAAATGAAAGCAGGGGATAATGTGCTTTTCAAATTTCCATGCCAAACAGTGCCGCAAGGATCAGACAGTCTCAAGCACGTGGGGGTCGATAAAACCAACGGAATGTCTCACCGATCAATCTGCCTCCTGGCCATCTAAATATTATTCAAGTTCACATAATATTTTACGAATGATTTCTACATATAAGACTTATCATGTGAGGGACCGCATGGTGTTGAGGAGTATCAATTTGCATCCTTGTTATTTGTGGCAGAAGTGGTTTAATCTGCCAGTAAAGGAGTTTAATCCACCATCGGTTCAGCAATCGGATTAGTGGTAATGTTGCATGTCTGTATAATGACAGACCCTTTTACCTACATGAATATCTGCAGACTGTTGACTGTACATGTATACAGGATGATAAACTTAACATTGCAGGCGCGGATCCAGGGAGGGGGCGGAGGGGGCGCGCGCCCCCGGTAATTCTGCAAATTCTTGCAAAATCAGCCCATTTTTAGCTATTTTGGACCAGTTACAGCCTTTCAGCCCCCCCGGTAATTTTGACATTTTTCAAATCCTGGATCCGCCATTGCATTGGGACATTAAATTCAAGAAAATGTTCTTGCAAACTTGGACTTTTACTTTATCAGAGAACTCCTACTACACCTCTTTCTGGATATGTATTCTGAGGCGGTATTTTAACCCTACTCACACATTACCAAATGAAGGTCCACGCATAGTAAACCATTAGCTATCCTGATTCATTCAATGAACTATCTTTGTATATTGCATATATACCTGTACTTAACCTTCCAAGTTTGCTGTTGTATGGAATGGTCAAATCGTATTATCATTGGATTACCTAGTACTAGTTAATCTCACCTTGATCCATGAAGAAATGCATTACACCAGTTACATGTGCAGTCTTAAGTTACAGATAGTAAGGAATTGCAAAATTGCTGACTGTAATACACACGAGTACCCAACCCACACATGTGCCTGTACCACACTGTGCCACCTCACACTACAAATTTTCCCACATGCACCTGTGCCATGCGGTTCCTAATTGCATAACAAATTTACACATTGGGAGAAAAACGTCGCCCTGCAAATATCAACAACTGTCTTCCCCGGGACTGCTTTCAATACTAATTTCCAGCCAGACACTTAGCTTCACCAAAATATCTTGCACGCTTCACAACCAGATGCATACAGCTTAAGTCATCTGTCAGTAGCACCCACCTACCATGTCCACTTTACCAGTCCTTATATTAAAGCTACTCCCATAATATATGTACAGAAATATGAAGTCACCAGCCTCCCTGCTTCATTACTCTTATTACATCAGCTATTTTAAAGGTGCGTGTTCCGATCGTCTTTGGGACCCCCTAATTTACCTGGAAGTAGTATCAATTTTTTCATCCTTGTTATTTGTGGCAGAAGTGGTTTAATCTGCAGTAAAGGGTTTTAATCCACCATCGGTTCAGCAATCGGATTAGTGGTACTGTGCATGTCTGTATCATGACAGACCCTTTTACCGCATGAATAGCTGGCAGACTGTTGACTGTACATGTATACAGGATGATAAACTTAACATTGGGACATTAAATTCAAGAAAATGTTCTTGTCAAACTTGACTTTTACATTTATCAGACAACTCCTACTACACCTCTTTCTGGATATGTATTCTGAGGCGGTATTTTACCTACTCACCCATTACAAATGAAGTCCACGCATAGTAAACCATTAGCTATCCTGATTCATTCAATGACTTTTCTTTGTATATTTCTATATACCTGTATTACCCTTCCAAGTTTGCTGTTGTATGGAATGGTCAAATCGTATTATCATTGGATTACCTAGTACTATTTAATACTCACTGATCCATGAATAAAATTACTACTACAGCTTGGCATGGCCGCCTACACCAGTTACATGTACAGTCTTAAGCTACAGATAGTAAGGAATTGCAAAATTGCTGACTTAATACACGAGTCCCAACCCACCTGTGCCTTAATCCTGTGCCCTCACACTACAAAGTTTCCCAAGGCACCTGTTCCATTCGGTTCCTAATTGCATCACAAATTTACACATTGGGAGAAAAACGTCTGCCCTGCAATATCAACAACTGTCTTCCCCGGGACTGCTTTCAATACTAATTTCCAGTCCGACACTTAGCTTCACCAAAATAGTCTGCACTCTTCACAACCAGATTCATACAGCTTAAGTCTCTGTCAGTAGCATCCACCTACCATGTCCACTTTACCAGTCCTTATATTAAATACTCCAATATATGTGTATAAAGAATATAAGTACCATCCTCCCTGCTTCATCACTTTTACTAATCAGCTTAGCTATTTTATAAGTGGGATATATCCTGAAAGAGTTTTTTTTTGGTTCAATTTTGAGTTTCAGCCTGGACATTTTAGCTTAATTTTGCTTAAGTTTCATCAAAATCAGATATTAGATTTTTTGATTGTCCAATTTACCCAAAGTTATTTTTCCCCTTGATCAGTATGGAAGCACGTGTGCTCAAATCGAAATGGGCACCCTTTAACTCACTCAATCAAAATCCAAAAGAAAACATACAATTGGCAATTTTATGCTCAAGAAATATTGAAAGTATTCAGTAAATGACCTGAATCATCGATACGATCATTCTGAAGTGAAAGATGTAATATACTGCGGCGAATTGGTCAGCAAGCATCCAAACCAATGTGAACGATTGTAACTACCATAATTAAAGGTGCCCCCACTCGGATTTAACACATATTGTTCTTTCTTTCGAGTGAAGGCCATAGTCGGTATATCTTAATTCCCAAATTTAATTTGAATCTGACCTACTATTTGAAGGAGGGGTATTAAAATGTATTACAACAGCCTACAAATAACGACTACAAATAAACTTTCCGGAACCATAAACAATCCTTTATGTTTGTACACCGCCGTCAGGATAAGAGTTCAGGCCGTAATAGTTTGCAGATAGATAGAAAAAATAACAACATTTCCCATGATACCAAATCTCCATCTGCAAGGTTACTCTTTTGTATTTGAGTTATCAATAATCTTTGGACCGCAAAATTAGTAAATGGATTTGTTTTCACACTGCTACTACTACTAACTACTATTAACACGACTTAATACTAAATTCGTCATCAATTTTTCTTTGTCTACTACGGGGCCCAAAACAAATTTTTTTCATGATATATGCAGCCACTGGCCACCAGCTAACACTATACAGCCTTGTTTACTAAACTAGCCTGCCTAGCCACATGCTTGCCGGGAAAGTCCTGTATTTTTTACTTTAAATGTCTAAAAGTGACCATTATTTTATTTGTCACGGCAGCCTCACATACTACTGGAGCTGAGATGAGACGTAGTTCAAATCTCCAGTGCCTCCTCTCTGAAAGAACCTGTATGTGATATAGCAGATTGTCCCCGTTTGACTAATACCAGTTAGGAAAGAAAATGCTTTGTTATTTTTCAAAAATTAAAGGGGTAAATCATAACAAAGCACCGAAAATATTGTGTTTTTCATAAGAAGAAAAATTCCAAAATAGCTTTGTAAAAGGAATCACGAACATATGATCACAGTAAACAACTGAATTGCACTTGAGTGCATTTACTGGTTTTCCATTGATTTTTTCCCTATTCTGAAGCTAGTCATTTTAAGTGTCATACTGTAATACAACATACCATGTGATATTTCCTATTATCCACCTTCTTTACATTACCTCCAGATGACAATGTTCTTGTTCTTTCATCATCCCAAATCGTTATTTTCCAATTAGATTAGGCACAGTCATAATCCAAATAGTTTGTACCAGTGAGATTAGGATATTGATCTTGTGAAAAATTTGAGCTTTAGTGAACCTCTTCACCTTTAGCAGACCACAAATAAAGGAGGGACGGGACACAAGGGCGATTCTTGGGAGTCCCAATCTAGCAAAATGAAAACTATTTTTGGTAGGTTTTTGTGCGAACTTAACCAAAAAAATGTTTCACTTTCGCTAGATTTGTTGTTTTGTCAGTCGGAGGGCAAATAAAGTTTGGTCAAGGTGTGACTTCCTGAAGAAGGCCCAAAGTGGAATTTTGTTTTTGTTTTGTGGGGAGTAGTTAGCACAACGGGAACTTCCCTGCACATTGGGTTCCAATCACAGTATGGCTCCTGTCATCTGTTTTCATACTTACTTTCAACTACTAAATCTTCAAGAGGTTCCGTCCTCTGAAAGCAATTTGACTTATTTCTCCTACATCTACTTAACAGTTAATTATCTTTTAAGTCACATTTAAAGCATCAACTGGATTTTCACTCGTGACCTTTCATCTACGTTTGCCTCATATGGCTAGATTTAAATACATGGCATATGTGACAGATGTGGAAATTAAGATAAATGTACCTGGTACATCTACCATGTTTTGGGTACGAGCCGTAGCTAAAGGTCAACCAATCTACTTGATCTTTTGATATTTTGTTTTGTTAATATCAATGTTCTTTTAAACACATGTTTGAGATATATCCTAAATGATAGAAGCTGACATTTTTGGGTCTACGCAATACTTTTGTCAAACAAGAATGTCATCGGATCTGATCTTGATTGAAACAAATCTGTACATCACTACCCCGCGGTTACCATGTCCTCCTTGACAACATTGATAAGAACTGGCATCTGCCTGACAAATGATGCCAAACAAGAACTTGGCATCTGCCTGACAAATGATGCCAAACACACCAAGGACTGGTGTCCCTTCATAAAGAATGGAATATTCGGCTCTTGCAATAAAAGTACTCTTTTACTTGTCAATCCTTGCTATTTTTAATACATTTGGGTCCCAGGATGACGTGACTATGGTCAAGAGCTGTATTTTGATAAGTTCCTTTCTCTTTGGTTACCCAATGTGTCAGAAAACCTTTGAAAATTAAAAAAGAAAATCTGATAATACCAAATGCTGGATCACAATAATCTCCCACTACTCACTAACATCCACTCCATCAATTTGCTTATCCATATTGTTTAAAAGTTGCAAAAAGAACCTTTAGTTGCTATGCATGGTGTGATGATGTTGTCCACTTGCATTCACGGTCAATCAACAAAACCCAGAGTTAGTTACATGTGCACAATATTGCAACTAAACTTTCCAAATGCCCAATCACAAGGCATCCTCTAAACAGAGTTGACAAATATACTCCGTCCTATCGCAAATCAACACTATTTAACTTAATTTTCTTCTTGTGATGAGCGTCATATTCACTTATACATTAAGTTTGCCTCGAGTAACCCTGCTCACAGAACAAGACAAAGAAAAAGACCGGGATGACAGGACTTTTCCTTAAGTCTACAGCAACCCTCATCCTCTATGCAATCCCTCTTTCTTGCAGTCTTCTCTTTCTGGTAGGAAAACACATCATTTCCATTGATCTGGTGGTTATTTTGCTCAATACTCAGTGTGCTTTGTACTATATAGATGGTACTTCATGTTCAACTTCAACTGCAGACACTCTTACATTTGAAACCTAAGTTGCCTACTGCAACTACCCTTTACTAACACCTACTCAAAAGAAATTTGCAAAGTTTGAGACTGGTGTATATATATGAACTGTACAAAATTGAAACAATTTATGCTGTTTAGAAGAAACTTTATTTGAAGTTTAGGTTTTTTGAAAATCAACCTCTAGCCTCAACATTAGTAATACCATTTTCTTATAAATTCAAATTTGGTCTAAATAATTTAGTTGATGAAAAATGATGGTGATTGGTGATGATGTCGACGATGACGACTTCTGGTGATGACAATGAGGTATTAATGACTTACAAGACAATTGCACAACAGCATTTTTATCAAATTAATTCCAATTGTTAACAAGATGATTATTTGATCTTACGCTTTCCACCGTGTTAGTCATACGTAAACTCGTGCACTTAGCTATTTTGGACACTTTGTTATTTTTCACTCACAGGATTGTAGAAAATGGCAGCTCAAAAATGGCAGCTCAGAAATAGCTGTTAACCTTACCCATGTATGCAAGGAATAACCTTTCAGTTGAGTTCAAAACTGACTTGAGTTGAAAGAATTGGAAGTAAGAGCAACCAAGAGGGTCATGTCTTCATGTCATTGGCCCCTTGAAAATGAATTTCAGTAACATTCGTAATGAATCTATCTGTTTTGTAGCTTACTTGTGAATTTAAAATTAAAACAATTATTTTTATATCCCTTACAAATTCATATGGTATCACAATAGAGAGCATCACTGTATCACTTTTGTCAAATTGTTTGTCGTATTTTTCCCTGTTCCAGATTCCCCATTACAACCTCACAGCAAAACAGCACAAAAAAGCCTTATTCACCAACCGGCTAACCAACTTGGCATCACTGCTAAGCATAAGGCATGACAAACCAAATAAAGTAAGGCGCTTTAAGACCGGGCCGACGTCCCTTCAATTTCACTGCAACTGACCATTTTGCTAACTGCAGAATGGCCCGATGTGTGAACTTTGCAAGTTTGGACCGCCAAACTTAAATATTGATGCAATCTCCCTGGCGCAGTATTAATACACATAATATGTAGCATTCATTGGGATTTTAATAGCTTTGACCAAACAGTCTTTAATTCATCATTCAATTGACGCGTATTTACAGGTAGCAGCCACCCGTTTTAACAACGATAAATGGTTCATCCCCCCCCCCTATGCGCAAGCACTTGTCCGTGGAATCAAAACCCCCTCAGAAATTGACAAATGTTCACACAAGACGGACACATAATCCCCCTAAATGGAAGGCGTCGATAAAGCACATTGGTGGATTTTATAGGCCATTTTTTCCCCTACCTTCTCTCGGCAGCATAAAGTTTTTCGGAAATGCCCGCCTGAGCATGCTGTCAGGGCGGATTAGCCGTGAGACATTATCGCTGGAAGGAAATCATAGCTGCTGGCCCGCTAATGGCATCGCGATGCGATTGGCTCACTCAACGTTTTAATGTATATGTTGTGAGAGAGAATGTCGGGAAACGCAGAAAGTGCGGCACCATAGAGGGTACTGGATTTTCTTTCTGGTTAGTCTCTAATTCTACTGCTTCTATTCTTATAATCCATGAAGACGGCCAAAGTCGTCCCATTTTTTCGCCATGATTTTTTCTTTTAGGTTTCATCCCTAAATTCGACCTATATTTTTAAAAGTTACATGCCTATTTACACCCCTGAAAAGGTCACATTCATTCTTTACTGCACTAATTAAATTTGCAGTGCATCTGGGTTTCACATTAATAAGATGTGTTCTTAAAGAAAATATGGAAGAGAGAGATAGAAAATGATGCGGAAAGAAGAGCATGTGAATTAAACAGCCATAGGAAATCATCCAGCTTCAGAGTAGCAGGAGGTGTGGTATTAAAATAATACATGCGTGCCAGTACTTGTGCCAATTTAGCGTATAATTTAATTATATGGCATGATTCTTTGTAGGAAGTAACTAACTGCATTGAGTGAAACTATAACTCCAACCACCTCCCCTCCAGCAAATGACCAATACGTAACTGCCCAAATATAGTGGCTAATTTTAAGCAGGGGCAATGTTTTATTTAAAAACAACCACTTGGAGTAAAAATACCAAAGATACCTGTTATACACACAGGCAAAACCAAAGGTCACAACACACAGAGCTGGGTCATGTAATGCTATATAATAGCTAGAGCCAACTTTGTTGCACTTGTTTTATGACACAGCCACGATAGGAGGATTTCGATGTTCAAACGTGCCTATGCACACAAGAAGCAATTACTGGGAAAGGTGTCCACCAAATTCTGGTCATGACTTCCGGAATCGAACTCATTACCCATTTTCTGTTCCAATGTGTAAAATATTTGATGTAGTATTGTGTGTGTGTGTGTGTGGTGCATGTGTGTGTGTGTGAGGGTGTGTGTGTGCGTGTTGTGTGTGTGTAGGGACTAGGGTGTTACTCAACAAAATGAATGACGTATGGGAACGTGCTGCCAATATGCGTTTCATTTTCAGCTTTTTGGTATAGAATAAACCCCTTTTTTTGACATTTTGGGTAAAGAATGGTTACTTTTTCAAAATGTTCTCAATTTGGCGGAATAAATTGACTAATTTCCTCAATCCAGAGGCAGTGTTTCCCAAAATTTTACTCAAACATTCAAAATTTTTAAGAAAAAAAATTATAAATTTCTGTTAAATTTGGCCTAATATTTGCACCTTACATTTCAACAGGACTGTTAAAGGATTTGCAACCTTGTTATAAAAAAATCTGTATTAAAATATCTACTAGAGCAATATCCAAGGTTTATTTATTTGGCCAAGAGTATACCTTAGACATTTTAATGCATGCTAACTTCTGTGTCTAGTGGTAAGCTTTTCTAATGTGATACATGCTGTTAAATACACAGTAAGCTAATTTGGCTGCTATTTTAGTTGGTTTAAGCATGAGTGATCTATTTTGATAATAAACTTCACAGGAAAGGTTATTGCATATCACATGTAACCGATGTAAATAGGTTATTATTATTCAAACATTGCAATTGATTGTAAAAGCTACTGTAGTGTAGGGTCCACAAAGTTAATGCTCCAGTCGTAAATTGGTATCAGTTCTAATGCAAGGAGCAGGTAGTGGTAAATATAGACTGCAGCTATATATATGAGTATCAAAATTATTTGTTTTACAACAGTCTATCAACATTCCAAGTGTAAATCTGACATTCTACAGAAAAATCTGTGAACAGTTTTTAAACCATCAAACATGTGCCAACGCAAAAGGTCACTTGCCTTCTACAATTGCAACATTACCTTTTCATCTTTAATTGTATATGATTTCCGGACCAACCTCATAAACAGTCATTATCTTGCAAAAGTATGTGCATAAGGTAGCCTGGGCAAAATACTGCAAAACAAATTTTGAAGCAAAATAATGACATTAAAGGCATTCATGATTCCCACACCCTTCGCTTTGGTTATCGTTATGTTCACTAATAATATAGGGAAGATAGAGCCTGTGGTGGCTAAGTGTGAATAAGGTGCCAGTAGTGTTATAGATTCATACCTACTATCTACTGAGATGCAAACAAAATTTACCCTTGACCAAGCGTGTTGTGAAGGCTATTGTGTTAAAATAATATCTGCTACAGGGTAGGAAAAAAATATTTACGGCCAAAAGTGTGATTATCAAGGCCGGTAGTGTTATATTCATTACACTACTTATCTTACTGAAGACAGCCAAACAATCCCTTTTACAAAATTTTGTGGAGGCCTTTTGTCTTATATGCATTCAAACTATTATTATTACTAAGGTAAGATATTAAGAATGTTTGCATTCAAGTGACACTAACACAGCCTGTAAATGTTATATCATTTAATCACACTTACATATCTACTGAAGATAGCAGTGTTCCCCTGACCAAGGGGTGAAGCGTTGTTTGTGTGTTTTGTTATATTAATTGAAAATCCTGGAAATACATGAAATACATCACTTTGGCCAAATTTGTTATTCTAGGTTATTTCCAAGCCACAATTGACCTCTAGATGACCTTTGGGACCTAGCTGGGTGACTTCGAAAACCGGATAACGCCCAAGATTGTCTTTCCCCACCCACATTTGCTCAAAATCAGCTCTCCAAAGGCAAAGATCAACAAGAGCAAAGCCGGACAGACAGATACATATTTTTTTAGCTAATAAGAATTTATCGAACTACTACTACTGAAAGAAGATAAAATTTCCCTGACAAGTGTGTGTTGTAAGGCCTGAATCAATCAAGCATGCACAGGTACAATAGGTGCATGTTTTATCTCTCTTGATAAAAGGATGATAAAAGACCATGGATAAAAAACAATACTGACTTATTTTAGTAACTTTTTTATGCTAAGTAAACTCAAAAGCATAGGAAAAATAACAGACAGGATAAAAGAAGTTCCAAAGAGATGTTTGCAGTTAAATTTTTAAAAGGAGAAATAATTTTATCAACTTTTCAAGTTGAAACCTGCCAATATATTGGGCAAAATTTGGAAAGCGGGTAGGTAATTGTGAGGTTGAGTTGTGCAAAAGTTTTAGTTTCATTTCAAGGTTATAGCTTGGCTAATCTGAGTGCACGGTGTTAAATCTTAAATTTAGTAACTTAATGGGGGCCACTTATGGACAAATTTTTTTAGTTTTATGTGTGTTCTCACATCTTGTATGTGGTAATATTCCATTTCACGGGATGGTAAAGTTCCAGTCGGCAACCTCCCAAATTTACCTCTTGTGCCGGTCGGTAGGAGCAAGTGCCGGTCCATGGCGACCGCCGCAGAGCTATGATCTCTGGTTTCGTAACCAGTGAACCAGATCAGATGAAATGGATAGGAAGTATAAAATAGTTCAACATTTAGAATCTGTCATAAAATTTGATTGTTTTTTTTTGTAATTTTGATATAGCACCAACTTCAAGATTGATTTTTTTTACACTATGTTATGTATAGGTCAAAGCATATCAATATGTACGGGCATAGTCAATGATGACCACTCTAAATAGTTCACAGTTGATTTAGGGCAGATTTGCTATTGGCTGTTTCCTAACAGCACAAAATTACTGCAATGATGGTTTTTCTGAACAATTTCATTTTTTAACAAAAAGACATTGTTTTGGCTTTGTTCATTTGAATAAAGTATACAATTTGATAACAATCTTTGATTGGTCTCATTGCATTATATACATATATGCATAAACGCAACTTTAAAAGGGGCCATTTTCTGGAGCCACAACCTCTTGTCCCCCCCCCGACTTTACCTCAAAAAGGTTGTGCTGATGATTTTTATATCATCTGACCGTAACCTTAGTAATCATGTGTACCTTAATTACGTGAAAATTTGGTTTTGCATCTCTAAGAAAATTCGCAATTTTGTATTTCTGTCATAAAAAACGGACAGAAAATTACAACACAGTGGCATGTGGGACCGTGGGAGGGAAACAAGCAATTGATCATAAAAAAAAAACAGCAAAGATCGGGATCGACTCAAATTTTGTGAATAAAATGCTTTTCTCAAGGATATCTCGTGAACATATGAACATGTGAAACGGAAGGTGCTGAAAACACGAAATGCACCCTTTTTAACCTCTACTTTGTTTGGTTTGTCTCGTATCCACAAGTGCATTCGGTTAATGGCTTTGTGGTGGTTCTTACAGGGATGTGTCAAGCAGTGCTGATCGGCGGTTTGGGCCGCGTGTATCCATGATAACGGACGCTCCTAACATGGCCGTTTTGATGGATGGGGCAGATTGGGAAACAGTCAGGGGGTTTTACACCCTACTCTTATTCGCCAATGGACTGCGATGTACATGTACAGTAGTGACTCTCTTTATACACGGGACCGACGGCTTAACGGCCCCCTCCCGAAGGACGGGATTGCTTTCATGATTCCATTTGCCAATTCCATGTGAACCATGGGGGGCGTTTATTCTGTATTTAATCAATAGGCTGGCTATACAATCAAATCCAGAATGATAGTACCCGAATAAAACCCAGCAAGGGCCACGACCCCACCGGGATTTCGATCCCGGAATTTGATGGACAATTGCGCAGAGGGGGGTCAACGCCACCCTAAACGCTGGCACGCTCATTAACCTCTACGTATGGAACAGGGATAAAATAACTCAAAAACTAAATGTATAAGGGGCCTGCCCAGGTAATGCATGAATGGAACTACTTTCTACCAAAGAAAGCAAAGAAAGTAAAAAAATATTGTAGAGTTACGAACACTTGTGTTGATTTGATTTTTGATGCTTAATGACATTACCTTCAAAAGTTTTCTGGTCCTACCATTTGGGAATACAGTCGTCTCCCAGAAGATGATATAGATATTCACATCCCGAGGGGAAACAGGAATACAATATTAAATGACACACCTTGTTGCATTTCTACACTCGCATCAAAACCATCACAATAAAGCACGGAAACATGAAAGTAGTTGACAGTAATGTATTGGGAAATGTTTGCCTCTATAATTTTCCTAATCTTAAACGCTAACTTTCCAGAAGATACAAACATAAAAATAGCCTTACCCAAGGAGTATAATCAGAATTTTGCACCATAAAAATAAAATCACCTAGAACGATCACCAAAACCATCCAAAGGTAATGAAATTCTTTTCATGTGCAAACAGCTATTTTGTTAAATCTACTGGTTGAAGAGTAAAAGCTGATGTACGGCACACAAAAATGATTCAAGGAGTAAAATGAGGAACAACACGTTTCACTTGCACTTACATCAAATTTTCATTTTTTTTTAAAATGGTCCCATTAATATCTCTGAACAGTCATTTATGCCATTAAATTCTGTTCATTTCCCCTAAAATTGATTTCATTAGGGGAAGGGGGTGGCAATATAGCATCTCATAACAGAGAAACAATGGCAAAGGTCAAAGAACAATTCTACATGATTGTGCTGACTTCAACTAGCTTTCAAGTGTTCCTAACGGGATTGGATTTCAGGAAAAAGGCATTATACTACAAGTATATTTTTTACTAAACAAATAAAAGCTTCCTAGAATGCAAGACTTGTGTAGTCTGTTAAATCCGCCAGCGTTGTATTACATTTAGGTAATGGTAAACTACCAAAGCAATCCCTATATGCCAAGGGTTCATTAACTAAAAAATATTAAAAAACCACCAATTGATTATATAACATGTGACAAGAAGAATTACCTGAATAATTTCTAGGCACATTGTGGGATGCGCGATCTGGGAAAACCGCCCACACATGGTGCGGAAATTTTATATTTTGAGTTTTACTATCACTGCAGAAATATTAAGTTTCCATAACGGTTTACTTCTTTCTGCTTTGATAACTACACATCAAAGTTAGCCTTATACAATCTGACTAAAAAAATAAAGTTACAATATAACAGATTTTCAAAGTATTTTCTTTACTTTTTCAAAAAATACTGTCCTGTGCGGACATGTGGAGGGTTTTCCAGATCACATTACATTGGTCTCCTTACAAAGACATACCAAGTACATTTACCCTTCATTAGAATAATATCTAATTTTTATTTAGATCCAACTTAATAAAAAATAACATCCAAATGTTCCAAGCCAGATCACTGAGAAATGTTTTACCCTCTATGGAAGGAAACCCACACCAGGTTTCACACTGAAATGCTTAACATACACCAACGTAATAGATCATTGTCTGTAGTTTTCCTTCATTTTTCTACAAAAAAAGTCAAAATGAATTTCTGGATTAAAAGAACTTCATCTTTTGTTAGGCCTAACACAGTGCAAGAGTGCTAAAAATTGGGAATGTATTTAGTTAAGGCATGCTTATCAGCGCAGCAAAACTCTAAACCCTCAAGACAGTCACCATATGGTTGTGGTAACATAAAAATGGTGATGCTTAAACCATTCTAAAGAACATAAATTCATTTTAATTTACATTAATTCAGCAAGGATCAAAATTCAGACTTGATGCGTTTATCTCATTAAATAATTATCACAGGGTATAATTGTAAGCAAACTTACCACATATCTGATGTTGACCCCTCCTTTTTGGCATGCTGTAAAATGCATCCAAAAATGACTTAACAAAACCCCCATTAGATAGTTGAAATAAGCAAAGGCCAAATTCATTCAAAGGCATGCATTCAAAAAATTCTTAATTTGATTACCCTTTTTTACCTTTGCCAGTGCATCACACTAACATTTTGGCCATAATCGATCTGTTGCCTAAACAGACCTTCTTTTACACCATGTGATATTAGATGTGTTTAAAGGCACAGGGTCATGTCAATTACGTAAATTTGTTTCTGTGTTTGAAGAAGCCAGTTCTGATTTGCCTACAGCTAGCTTGATAGAGCAGGCTTGGTCCTGCACTTAACACTACACAATGCTATGTTGCACTCTTGAGTTCCCCACATCTATCATCTAGGAATTCTTAAGTTTAAGATAGCTTGAAACTAAAATTAAGGAGTTCACAAAATTCCTCAAAATTCCTTGAATGGGGAAAATGTCTCTATTTTGTGGTTTTCTTGGTACTATCAGGGAATTTTTGATCTATGTCATCAAAAAAGATTTTACCTTATACTCTGAATTAGGTCAGACTATATATGCCTGCAAACTCAACCTAGACCTATAAGAGTGAGCTCTACCCACACAACCACACAGTTTTCATAACACTACCAAACATCTTCATTTCATATCCAAAGATTCAATTGTAGAAATTGATCATATGGGCCTTGAAGATAATCTCCGCCAAAACTCAACGTAGACCTCTAAGGGGATCAGACCCATCAGTCTTTTACAATCCTACACCTATGTTTTGTTGAGATAATCACGCCCAGAATTCCAACGACCTACACAGACAGACACGCCATATAATGACAATACACCATCCTGGTCATTTTGTACTGAAACCAGCTTTGCCTAAGACAACACTTTGAGATGGATCTCAAATTGGACATTGTGCAATCATTCCTTGTATGATGGGAAAAAGTTGTGCACTTAAAAGTTTTACAATATGTTTTAACATTAAGAGTTTGATTAAGGTTCTGACAATGATGTTAATCATTTCTCACAAATGTGCTCCATTCTCTCACATCAAGAACACATCTGATTCATAATGAATTGGGATACTTAATTGACTCATCTTTAATTCACACACACGCACAAAAATGACATTTTGAATCTCACTGGCCTTTACACTGCAGTACACCTCTACTTATCCTTGGTTCAAAATTAATCCTACTGCCAGATTTTTTAAGAATGTCACTGTTTTGCAAGTGGATCAAGATAAATCTGTTAAATTTTCATTCCAAAGTCATGTTTAAATGGATTTGATGTTTATGCAAGATTGCATCTTCACCAGTATTTGAGTCATACACATACACTACTGCATGTAAGCTTACCGATGTGACAATGAAAACAGCTTAAAGGTGCTTGTTCTGTTTTTGGGGATGCACCCCCCCGGACTTTCTTTTTTTTCCCAGTAGTATCAATTATATCAAATGAAAGGCCAGATTTTTCTCATGTTGTCCCGAAATGGTTTTTTAGCCTCTAAAATCCATTTCTATGGTTCCTATGGCGGAACCGTTGAGTGTTTAGGTTGCGACTGCTCTACCTTTTACATCAAGTCTGGACACTATACCGGACATATCGCCTCAAAAGTGTTTCATGTGAATGGTATGTTCATTCTGACTTTAGTCATGATTTTTTAACTGTGTTATTCCTGTATGAGACATACACTTTGTTTTCTGATTTTCATATCATTAGTACTTCACGATACTACTGACACACGCACGGCATTACTACTACTGCATTTAACTATCCGCCATATACAGGTTACGCTCGCATCCGGGCGCTCGCTCAAGCATATCGGCTCTACATTGCTACTTATTGTACTTATGCACATACAATCAATCCGTTTTGATTTGAAACTGCTAGACTCGCATTGTTGTTCTGATCAAATCA
>JAMKCH010027085.1:0-18234 GCA_023653785.1 Ophioderma brevispina
TCCAGGAGGCACATTGTGCCATATGCTCCTGGACAATGTGCATATTCTCCAGATTTCCTTTGCTCGAGGACCTATGGTTCTGGATCATATGGTCTGGAAGCATAATTTCGAGCCAAAATCTCATAGAAAGCGATTACCCATTATTATAGGAAATGACAGGCAAAACTGGTTGCATTATGGGAAGGTCTTCATAGCTGCTGTTGGTTGCACACACAACCAATCAACAAGACAAAAAATGATGGGATTAATCATGAATATCCGCTGAGGATAGCCAAATAAAGAGGTCTGGGGGCGAGACAATTTCTAAGGATAAAGTGCTTGCCGTTTTAGGAAAACTATGCTATTAGGTAGTATAAGGAAGTCTCTGTGATTACCATGTTTGTTTGCCATGAAATATTCGCAAATATTATTGTTCCTAAATAGATTTCAATTCCAAATTTATATTTATAGTGGATTTATATCTTTATCCGGTACAAAAATAGGACAGCGCGTCGCAAATAGGTCGTCCCGATTATTGTGGTTCAAAGAATAAGAGAGCAATATAATGACCCTAAGTGAACAACGAATACCTTTGACCTCACATCTGTTACCACCAACAAGCCCCTTGTCTAATGTACGTCTACCAAGTGTGAACTTGATCCGTCACTGCAAAAAATCTATGCTAAGTGAAAAAGTGCCACCCAAAAATTATACTAGAGCAATTTTCTGTGACCTTGAATGACCTTTGAACTCCTCCCATTTTTTTCTTTTTTTTGTTGGGGGGGGGGAAAAAACACCACCTGAAGACCCCTTATTTCAATGTATAAGCATATATGCACTCAATCCATCACTGGACTAAAAGCTACAGTAAGTTGAAAAGTGTTAAACCCAAAAGGGGTATACTAGAGCAATATAAAATGACCCAAAGTAAACCCCTAAAATGAACCTCTGACCTCAACTGTACCCCACATGAGCCCCTTTGTCTCAATGTATAATCAAGTATTAACTCGATCCATCACTCGACTAAAAAGTTATAGTAAGTTGAAAAGTGTCAACCCAAAAGGTATATACTAAATTGTGACACACAAACACACCAGACAGACACACAATCATGCGGACATAAGGTCTGTTCCGATTGCATTGACGAACCTAAAAATCAGTCAAGTTTATACACAAGTGGCATACTCATAAATTGTACTCAAACACTCCTTCTACACACACATTTGTTTACTTGGAACATGAGGGACCTATAATTACAATGTGCCACTGAAGAATGCCACTGAAGAGACACAAACGAGCATGGAAAACAAAAAAAAAAAAAAATGTACTACAACCCTCCAAATGTAAACCAAATATAATGACATATTTTGATGTATTGCGACTTGCCTATGTATGGAGACCACCTAGGGTACAAGACCTTCAGAAAGCACCTTCTCAATGAACACAGCCAAACAAGCACAATTCTTTTACCATGTGGGAAAAGTGTTTGGACGAATCTGCAGTTGACTGTTTTGTAGTTAGAAATGTGTGAACTTTCTGCCATTTGTGGGTGTCTGTGGGTTATGTGCAAGTGTGAGTGTTCACATGCATGGTGAACACTAGAATACAAACATTTGCATGCATGCGCGCGCGACGCACGCAAGCACACACCCACACACACACACACACGCTCTCACTCTTTCCCTTAAGTGATGCCTGCGCGCTTAAGACATCTTAAATTCTCAACTCTCTAAGGGTAAATCCCCCCTGCTGCCATCCCTTTTTAGATGGATATTAAATCAAGCATTATAAGCCGACCAAAAAGCATCTCTCGATTTTAATTCACGGATTCTATTCATCAAAACAGACGTACACACTTTTGTCTGAAATATAATAAAAATGCTTTATGCCTGTGGAAAAAAATACCCGAAAGCATCACCTCTAATCTTCAATAACACATAAATACCACTCTACCTATCTCTTTAGATTTTCGTGGAATTCTCATTTTCCCAAGGAGCTTGCTCAAGAGCTTTTGCATCTAAATTTAAAGCCGAGTTTTTAGCAAAATCTCCAAAAACAGCTCCGAGGGTTTCGTGGCCATTCCGGGATGAATTCTTGAATTGGATATTTGTCATTTTGACTCTAGATGAGCCAGTATTGGGGCATTTGCGTGCAGTGGATCTGAGACCTGGGATCCACTTACCATCCAGGCATGGAATCTTTTGAATATCTCCTACAGGTGAGATCAGAATTTAGGGCAAAGAGAGCAAAGTAAGGTGCCACATGCATGCAGTTGAGTGCATTTTTTGTACTTCTGCGATAAGCAATAAAAGCCACATACATTACATGCACTTAATTTTTTACAGCAAAGATTAGACATGGTTGTTTATGACATTTGTGTTGAAGAACTAAAAAATCCCTTTCAATGGTTCAGCTGTAAATAGCTCCTTGTCTCAAATAATAATTTTGTAATTAATGGTGTGGATCTCACCTTAATTAGCTGGATGTAAAGTAAAGTTAATTTCTCATCAAGCTCTTCATCAATTTTGTTGGACTAGTTTGAGTATACTCATACCTTTAAAACCCCAAATCAGGAGAAGGTTTGTTTTGATATCGTCTCAAACTGACATTATTATTAAAGAGCTAGAACATTTGAAAGTTATACATAGGGGTATTTATAAATAATATATTAAAAAAAACAAAAAAACTAAAAAATCAATAAAACTTCAAAACTTTAAACTTAAAAAAAAAGCTAAATTATAGTAAGTAAAACTATTACTACCAAACAGCGTATTTGACGGCGACCTTGTGAGTAGTCAAGGAATTGGGTGCATAGTTGGATGACGTCATGGCCTGAACAGTCCGGGTGAACGGTCTATTGCACTGGATTGATGCACACTGATGAGTATATAGAATTACACGTGAAAGTACTATTAATCTATCGCAATGGCTGAGCAGAACGAAAATGTCCCCCCTTCAGATGGACTATACATCCGATGGGGAAGAGGAATATCCGCAAACTTCAGATAATGAGAATTCTTTTGAATCATCTGAAGAAGAATTTTGATGTAGATGATGAGCCCAGGAGATTTTGTTGTTCGTGGGAATTGCCCTTTATTGGCATCGGCACGGGCAAAGAGCCAGACCAGATGCGTTACTCACGGGGCTCGGGAACCTGCTAATGAAAACCGGTTGACAAACTTGGAATTGTGGGAATACTGATTTAGTTTTCTTATCACAATAAGATAAGATAATTGTGTGTAAAAGGTGGTTATTTGGTTTTTATGCAACCAAAAGTGACAAACTGGCGCTAGTATTCACTGAAACTGCGAGAGAAAACGGGGTGCGAGTACGTAATAAATCCAGTATACAAAGAGGTGAACCTATGCGGACGCATCAAACACGGGTATCGCCCGGGGGTTGATGTGGAAGAGCTCACGGCTCATCATTACACATCGCCCGGACCAAATCGGCGATGCATGGCCGTGGGGTTGACCCTGTACTACAAGACATTTTGGCATTCCAAAGTTACACCATGATACATTAATCGTTAGGCAGCAGAGAGTTTTAAAAATAACTTAAAAACTTACTCTTGTCTGATTTGACGAAAGAGGGGAAACTTTAAGAGAGCATGTAAAACGCCGTAAATTGTGCTCGCCGAAACTCGCATTTCTGTTCATGATGTTGGTACCGTTCGGGCCGTTCAGAACTGAGTCTAAGCCCAAACGTCGGATTTTGGGAGGTGACAAATTTTGTTTCGGTCTTCGTTTTTACGGCCTTATATTACCTCTTTGCTGTTCTTTCATTTTGCACATGTTGCTACTTTATGTGATTTTCATTTTTCAAGTCCACACGGGATACCAAAACGGCAAAGAAAAGAGACGTTTTTGTTCTCACTTGTGGATCTGAAGTAAAGGTGTGCCCCTTTTCAAAGCTATCGTGTCCAACAACGTGCACGCCATGTGTAAAAGCCGGTAAAACAGCGCAACTTCTATTGTAACCATGGCGATCGTAACATTCCATTTTGTTGGTCTCTTTTCTAACAAAAATCTACAGAATTTTCCACATTGTTTTAACAAGCTGAGACTGTTTGGAATTTAAATTCGACTTTTTTCGCGCGTTATTCCATGAAGAACCAAATCAAGAAGCAGAAAACAACACGAGCATGTTCTAGTATAGCATTTGGGGAAAGTTTCCTAAGGATTTTGTTGGCCCCCCCCCCCATTGGAAATCTAATATCATGAAAATTATGCAGAAATTACGTGTTCGGAGGAGGAAATTAAAATACTCATCTTTCAAACCAGTCTTTATAATTTTCCTTGAACAAGATGAAACAACCTGTAGCGATATACACTCTCAACAAAAATATAAATTTAAAACACTACATTGCCGGGATTGAATGAATTTAAACTTCCGCGTTCGATAAAATCCAGATTTCCCTAAAACAGCATGTTTTTTTTTTTAATTATGTTTCTATTTTTATTATTTTCCAGCTTTACTGAGTGATTATAACCATGAGTTGCCAACTTACAGTTGCAAATACAGTTGCAACTTAACCGTTTTTGGGACCATAAATACAATAATACCGACAATTAATGGATAACACTTAAACAACAACAGGCCCGCACTTGTCAGCGTGAAAAACCTGTTTCTAGATAATGTGAGGTCCAGTTTTGGTGTTCAGGCTTGACGTCACTCTTAAGTGGCCAAGGAGGAAAGGGTTGTCATGGGCGCATTTTGGGCGGCCTCTATTTTTTCGTTTATATTCTTTGTGACTGCATTTTTAAAACCAGATTATGTCATAATAATTCTGGATGCCATAGCTTCAATTTTGATACCACATCATATGCTTTGTGCTAGCTCTTTAATTGACTTAATTCCAATCCATTATAGAGGCTCCCATGTTCCCCCAATTGTGAAAGACAAACTTTGATTTCCTCTCAATTAACCCTTCAGCACATTGCTATCTATTGTTATCTAAGCACTATTTTGATTGGTTAAATGCAAGGCATATCAAATAATGAGCAAATCAGAGATACTGTAAGAGTGATGATTTATGTGTAACAGAGATATAGAAGCACCCACTTTGATTGGTTACTCAAACAGACTATCTCATCGGTGTCCCAATTAAATTATGGGCCAATCAGACAGCAGATTCTATCATATAGTGTTAGTCTCAGAAGGTTATAAGCAATGGTCAATATTTCTTAGACACCACCCGCAAATGTTCTGAGATTTTAATATGATAACCTTTGTTTTTAATCAAACATAGTCACCACATCCCTTGCTATTTTGGCGAATACACATAACTTATATAGGAGAAAAGGCATTTCAAAGTATTCTATATACACCTGACCTCAAATGTCCCCCCAGTGGCCTTTTTGACCTCCTTTATCCGACGAGACCCACAAGAAGGTTCATCTGAGCCATTTGTTGAATACCATCCATAGATTCTCTATGATAAGCGCTCATTCACTGAGCTAAAGTATCTTATAATTGGTTGGATTCAGAATCATCAAAATGCACATCAAGAAATGGGCACTGTTGTATTGCTTTCCACATTTTGATATTTGCTGTCATTCATAACTCGAGCTATGTGAATTATGATAGACATTCCCAAACCTTGATACTTGTAAAATTTGAGATATGACTCAAAATATGTGATTTGGAATGGATCAATACTTCCAAGTTGATCTTTGGTTCCATTCAAGATGTAACTAAAGATATGAACATTTCTTCAACTTTCTAAACCTTGCAAATTTGTTTATTTCTTGTTCATTTTTTTGTATTGTCCATATTTTCTTAAAGAAAATCAATTGAAGTATAAAATGTTTACCATTAATATTACATTCCTCAGTCTCCTATAGCTAAATCGTGATTTTGATTTATCTACCATTTATTTAAAATTTCAAAACCAGGAAACAAATAAAAAAATTAGCCCATTTTCCATATCAAGTAACATGGACACATTCCCAATCGTGACATCATCTAAAATTTGGGCCAAAAACATGGACGTAACACATGTTAAGTGCTTGCATGTACATATCCGCAGTTAAACGCTCACTATCGTCACCTGTATTCGAGAAAAAATGGCCACTCTGGGCAATATCTTACAAGGCTTTTGACTTTAACAAATGTACCGTGCCTTGCAGGAAAAGACAAACATTTTGGATACCGTAGGGAAAACCAGTTTTGTGTTAACAGTTGGCAAACAGACTACGTCCCTAGCTTGAAAAGAATACAGAACACGGTTTTGTTTCATTTATTGTCTTATTTGTGATATTTGTCATCGAAATGCGAGAGTAATGCAATGACTTTACGGCGGTGTGAGGGACAACACACTACAGTCAAATAAGCCGTGGGGAATATTGACTTCAAGATGAATGGCTGATTCAATATAATCCTGAAACCAACCGAACATTTGGTGTGACATTCTTAGAAGCAATAAAGAAATTATACATCGTTCTATAAGTTCCTTATGTCTTTAACAATCTATTCATGTGCAACATAGCCACACTACACAATATGAAATAATTTGTGGGTTTAAAGATCTTAAAAAAAAAAAAATCATTCTTTTTTTTTTTTTTTTTTTAAGTTTTTTCTTAAATTGCAACATTGAGATGAATTCTGGTGTTGTATCATGATATTTTAAAAATAGTGTTCCAAGACTGCATGTATCATTGTCATCATGTTTTTAATGGGGGGGAAAGGTCCACATGAGGTCACCAAGGTCACAGAGGTCACCAAGGTCACATAGGTCCCCAAGGTCACATGTGGCATGATTACATGGGACACTAGCCAAGGATCATTGTATACAAGTGTCAAGAATTGTCAAGATATTTGGACGTGGAATATACCAAGCAATTTTATAATTTTGGCTCTTTGACCATAAAGGTCACATGAGGTTACCAACATGTGGGGATACTACCCAAGGACCAAATTGAATCGAGAATAGGTGGATTACACCAAACAATTATCATTCTGACCATTGGGGGATATGACCTCTAAGATACCTTTGACCCACTCGTGAGAAAGCACCTGTGGGCACTATCCAGGACGCACACAGTGAGTGGCAAGAAAGTGTCTGCATGTAGGTGGAAACGGGGGCAATTATGTGTTAGGGTTAGCCTTTTGACCACAGACACAAGAGATCCTATACGATGACAAAACTGAAAACTATAATTAATTCATTATCATAACACCATACAAGTGATTCAAACTCCATGTTCTTTGGAACAATCTACTATGCACACTTCATTCAACTGAAGCACACCTGCTTGGTTTCTTTATAGCCCACCTTTCACAAATAACTAACAACCACATTGTTTTTTGTACTCAACTTCCTGCCAGTACTCTGTATAACTGCCATTCCAAATTTTTACTACAACCTCATCTAAAATTATTTTACATAAACCTGAAATACAATAGCCTTGTACCAAATACAAATCATTTACTCTGTCCCACCCGGTATACATAGCCTATTTCTTGAAACATAATCTTATGTGCATTGATGATAATATCAGCTGAGGCCATGACCTGGAGTGTACCACATCTTTCTTCAGAGCCTTGCTCAAATTCCTGGAACTATCATCCAAATGAGTTAAATTACCGATATTTCGTGTACCCAGACAGACGACTGCTCAATCAGGAATTGCTATTTTATGGTTTTGGCTTTGCTCCGTGGATTTAGGAAATGGATTGGTTCCGCATTGATATCCTATTAATGCTAAGAAAAGGGCCAAGGTGCATGGAGAGGCATTGTTTGCAAAAGTTGATTTTGAAATATGAAGAGACGGCAAAATGAAACATGTTTTCAATCAGTCAAAGTCAACAAGTCAAGACAAGTGTGGAAAATGTATGGACAAGTCGAAACACTAAAAAAGGTTTTACAATCAGTTTTTAGAGTACTTTTGCTTTTCAAACGTGATCGGAGTTACAGGGGTTAGGAAGGGGGTTCCAGGGTGGGTACAGTGGTTTTTTTGATGGGAAGGTTCTAAGATAAGTTCCTCATGGGGACCAAAATTCAATGGCTTGTTTCATTTCGCAATCTTTTTTTTTTATTTAATTTCCTTAATTTTGGGATAATAATTATGTCCTAGCCAAAGGGAAGGCCCTTGATATCCAAACTTTTAGAAAGTATTTTTTACCAAACGTACCTAAATCTCGTGTAGATTTTGTTTTAATAACTGTATACTTTTTTGAGACCATTTTTTTTATTTTTTTCAATTTGAGAAAACTAACTTATTACTTTTTTTTAAAAATACAAACAATTTAATGTCCAAAATCTAATAGAATTTTTCAAATTTGCTTCTCTTTTATATGACAATTCACTTTTGTTAAGATGAAGGCATAATTTCCTTCCTAGAATTTTCAGATTGCATTTAAGGTGGTTGTTTCGATTTATGTGTATGTGTTCTCCTACTTGAATATGAGAGCCTTGCACTTTCACCCTACCCCCAGCAAGACCGGCGGGAAACAAACTTGCGGTTTTGATGGGTAGAGCGCCAATAATGATGCATGTTGCAAAGCCCTATTCAATAACTGTGATATTAAAAGTGGTTAACCACTAAAACGGCGGTGTTTATTTTTATATCTTGGGAATGTAATGGATTCGAGGGCTCAGATTTCAGGACGACATGAAAGAAAAATACGGCCTTTCATCTGATATTAAAATCGATAACTAACTTCGGGTAAATCAAATCAGGGGTTCCCAAAGACCTCTCGGAACACGCACCTTTAAGTGTTTTTATTTTAGAAAAATTGAAAATTTTTAATAATAATGAGATTTATGGAGTGCCTTTTTCAGTGGTTACAAAGCGCTTAAAATAAAAAAATCTTCAATTTTTAAATTCAATATATTGAAACCATATAATGAAAATACAAAAATGTACAAAATATAGATTTAAAAAAAAAATTTGTCCATTTTGCACTTGCCACAAATCAGCCCCTGTACAAAGTCTATGGGAATTGAAACCAAAATGCAATATTGGAAAAAAAAATAAGTTTCTGTCACCATTACTCACTTTCAACCAATTTTCAGCAAATCTGTTGAGTACACTGTAAGGCCCGAACCAACTTAACAGCCTCCCTATTTTGAAATATTTTTTTCAGGGGCATTTTTCCCCCAGATTTTTTCTTGCTTTTTCCTACTCCGCCCTTTTTAAAACTAACTTGCATGTACCAGTCCCCTATTTCACATGGGCTGTTTGCCTTTCTTTGCTTTTTAATTGATGTTTCCTTGTGACATTGTATCAACTCAAACAAGAAAATTTGGCACTTTGATCTCACAAGTTCATAATAGACACTCATGTGTTAATATTTGAAAATGCACAATGGTGGAAGTAATACATTGTGAGTTTGCAAAAGCAATTGTAATGTATTAGGCCTATAGTTATAGCTTGAATTGAAGGTCTCTTCCTGAAGAACAACTAGTTTTGTTTACTTTCAGAAGTATTATTTAATTATACTTTTAAGTGTCCCCCTCTGTTTGCACGAGTAGAATAGGTAAATAGCGTAAGGAAATTAGGTGAATTCCCCACCCCTCAGTCAATCACTGTCACTTTTCATATTCCAAGATTAAACCACTTAAACATTACTTATCTTGACTCAACTTGAATAAAATGCTAAAATACCAGTTAAACCGACTCCAATAATTTGATATTCAATCTTCACCCCAGTAATAAATCTGAACACCTGCTGAATTTTGGAATCTGGAACACATCAACCACAGAATTCAACAATCTTGTAATCTATCAATAATTTTGTCACAATAGTTATTACCCCTTTTTCTTATTACTACACTCATCCCCATCTTCCCATTTAGTACTAATATGCTAACTTTATGACAACAGACCAAATGGTAATAACTCGTATCCCCACCAGAACCCCTAACCACAAACCAAAACATTCATGAAAAGTTGGTCCTTGTATTCTAGAGTTATTGTCCGCAATCCCATAGTTGACTATCGGCGACCCCTCCACAAATAGTTCGCTAGTGGAATAATCGCGCTCGGGATCCTCAAATAGTCCCGCTATTGGAATAATTGCGCACGGATGTGCAAAAAACTCCTTCCCTATAAGGAAAACGTGGATCATTTCCGCGCACGGGATCCTCAAATAGTCCTATAGTGGAATAATTGCGCTTGGGATCCTCATTTAGTCCGCTAGTGGAATAATTTGCGCAGGGGCCTAAACCTCCGTCCTCCCTATAGGAAACGGTGGATCAGTTGCGTACGGGATCCTCAAATAGTCCCTAGGGGCAATTTGCGCACGGGTGCGCTAAAAACTCAGTCCCTATAAGGAAACGGTGATTATTTTCCGCGCGGTATTCCCAATAGTACCTAGTGGAGTCATCCGCGCACGGATCCTCAAAATAGAGTCCCCTAGTGGAATATTTGCGCTCAACGGGATCCTCAATAGTCCACTGATCGGAGCATCCGCGCACGTGGTCATTTCCGCGGACGGATCCTCCAATAGTCCGATAGTGGATTGATTGCACACGTGGATCCTCAAATAGTGCGATAGTGGATCAGTTGATCCGGGATCCTCAATAGTCCACTGTCGGAGCATCCGCAGCACGTGGATCATTTCCGCGCACAGTGATCCTCAAATAGTTTTCGCTAGTGGATTTTTGGCGGAAGGGATCCGCATATATTCCGATATATCCCCCTACCTGCCCATCAACGATTTTCTTCCGTTTCGTTGCAAACCCAATTAGTGATAATTTTCCCATATATCACCTTGAAGGAGATGGCCCCCTGACTAGGATTAGGTATGTTTTTCCGCCCCGAAAACTTGTCGTGACCTTGCATGGCTGCTTATCGGAAATAAACATTTAAAGGTGGCTTTGTCCCGATTTTATTGGGAACCCCCTATCATTTTGCGTCAATGAAATACCATATTTTCTCATTGTCCGTCCTGAATTTCCATAATTCAAATCCATTTTCTTTTCCGAATATAAGAAGAAAAAAACTGTCGTTTTCAGGGCCTTGGCTCTGCCCGTTTTAATATTTAAACCATCATATTCTTATTAGCACATAAGTGAATTGGCGATGCAATACGGCATCACTGATTCCCATAAACCACACGTTTTATCACACGAAAACTTGTTGTTTGTGAGTGTATGCAGGCAGTCCTCTTCTAGTATACACAATACATTCAAATCGAACAAGCACCATTTATAATTGCCCTTCAGAAATTCACACACCCTCGATAAATGAACACGTTCATTTTCAATTTCATTTTTATTCTACAATTTCCTTTAAAGTGACAGGAGATTTTTTTGGATAGATGAATTTCTCTCAAATTTCAACTGATCGGTTTGAAGACCACCTACCGAGAACGTTTGGAAGATTTTATATTGGACAATCAGGTGCAAAAGACAACCGCAAACCTTGGTTTTGAACTTGCCTGCAAACTTCCGTTCCCATATAGAAAACCAGCGTTGAACCTTTCTGGTCGTGCACGACAGAAACTACCGAATCATCATCTTATTACTAAAGACGCGTATTCGGCTTATCACTTCAGGTGTGATCTAATATCATTGGTAAGCATTATGTTAAAAAACCTCAGTTCGAGAAAATTTTGGGGTGCTTCTTTTTTCTTGAAATCTCATGGCTCCCTTCAAGCATGGTTTTGCAAATACAAGTTTCGTGTGATATTTGCAGCATTTATTTTTTTTCATCTGCATTCTTTATTTTTGATGTTAATTTTCCAATACGTAAAGCCACAATCAGTCCATTTTTTTCCAAATTAATTAAAAATGCCAATTTTGTCTCTCAATTGCTAGTGATAGAGTTAAGTCATATCAACACACTTTATATTTCTGTCCTTGTACAAACTAGACACTAAGCTGTCTTGAAGATGTCCATTGGAATTATTTATTTCTGAAGAAATACGGCGTGTTACGCTATGCCACTTATAGTACAACAATTTCCAAATATAACCAGATAACGTTGCAAAATGGACTTCGATGAAAAAAATAGGGGCGCGATTTGTTTACAGTTAAAAAAAAATCGCTGATAGTGACTTTAAAATACATAACGTGGGTGACACTAATTTCATTAACAGAAATCACATAAAATGTCAATTATGGAATGTTGCATGTTCATTAATTTCAACATGCAATGGGCTAACTGAATAATCGCACGAACTGTTCCTGTATTTTTGCGAAACTTGGGTAAAATGTCTCAAGTCAATTTTATATGCATAAGTTGTGATTTGAAATGTTTAACACACATTTTTTACGCAACGGCCTGTCCACGGAAACACCACTCAGTAACGAAAAGCGTGTTGTAAATGCTTAGTAAGATACGTCGTGAAGTTCTGCAAAGAAGCATGAACTCGCAAGAACCCACGCACGCATGCACGCTGCACGCACACAAACACAACACACTGACCCATAACACACCCCCTCCACCACAAACACAGGCGCTGAAGGTGTGGAGGGACATGGGACACGCATTATTTTCGGTTTCTGTTATGCCATCCACTTGGCAAACGTTCCTAATTGACTAAAATGAAAATTTATATCGCTATGTAGTAAACATCGACCCCTTGATCACTTGACAACTATGTACTGTTATAGTTTTATTATTTTTTTTAATGGAAAATACGATGTGTGTATAAGCATTGCCGCTTGAATTGTTTTACATAATGAATCCATATGATCCTGTACGGTATGAAACGTCCACATTTTTTTGGCCTGGTAAAGCGGGAAATTACAACTCTAGTTGCATGACTACTCATGAATATTCAACCAATCAGAAAGTCTTCCAACTGTGGCCTGGCCTTTGCTACCACAAAACCGTACTTTGCACTATGTCAGTGTGTTTTGGTCGCAACCAGTGTGTAAAATGAAAGTAGAACGTAATTGACATTCAATGTACCGGTTTTCTTAAGAAGGGTAAATTGTTGTGAAAAGATGTAAATATGTAATTTTCTTTATTCTTAAAGCATCATCAGAACTATATTGCTCTTTTTATCTGAAACTTCAGCTATTAATTTAGTTGTTTTCATAGAGTAAAAATTTATTTTAATATTTAGCAAATAAATGTTTAATTATATAGGCCTAATCTCTACGGATGCTCGCCGACCACCCATATTTACCCTGACCAAATTGAACAGAACAACTGAAAAGTTACCGCACATTGCATAGCCTATACCAACGCTTATGTCGGCTTATTTTGACGCAATTTCCTTTTTTTTTTTCGCTGGAGCACAAACCACGACCAAATTTCATCACATAGTTGGTGGTAAATATAATGTAAACATTTGGGTGGAATCCAAAGTCGAAAAACAAAACATCACATTAAAAACAGCAGATATACGCCTAAATTTGAATACACCCACCCACACACACTCCCCCCGCACCCCCCCACACACACACGACAACGCCACCCCCCCCCCCACACACACCCACACCAATTATGCTATTATATGGTCCGTCATCATCCTCATGATCATTATTGTTATATGTTGTTCCTGTTCTAACACAAAAACTGCACGTTGTTTCACAAATACATGTTTGGTTTGTTTTGGAAAACTAAAGGGAAAGTTTTTTAGGCTACTAAAACACCGTGATTAAAGACACTATCAGTGATTTTGCCTAATCAGAAAATCCGAAAAAAAATCGAAAAAATCATCAAAGATCAGATTTTTTGCATGTATGTACAATAAACAGGTATCCTAACTACCCTGCAAATGATAAGACCAGAAGCATCATAAGGACAGCAACGGAAATTTTAGTCATTACTGTCCGTTTCGGACACTTACTACAACACGTAAATGAATGGTGAATCGTATCTTGGAACCTGCCCGTTTTTCTTCCTTTCTGTCAAGCTTCTCATTTAAGAAGGTACCTTATGAGAATTCTACAGACTTAATCCTTCACTCACTAATTGAAGCTATTCCCTGCAAATTTCAAATTTGTTCAATCACACTGATAGTGGTCTTTAAGTTTTACAACGTGTATGGCAAAATGGGGTAATATCATTGAGCATTATGGACCCTGTTATAACTTTGAACTATAGGGATGGTATACTCTCTAAAATCCTTGGACTTATTTTTTTAAATCTAAGAAACTTGTTTAGCGGACAAAACTTTTTGGATTTTAAAAATAGGCATAAGTCCTTTTATCATTAAACATAAGTCCTCATTCATTTGCTTATGGACTGAGTTTTTATGAACTGAGTGGACTATTTGAGGATCCCGTGCTCAACTGATCCCTAATCGGAACTAAATGAGGATCACGTTGCGAAATTATTCCACTATAGGACTATTTGAGGATCCCGTGCGCAATTATTCCACTATAGGAATATCATTTGAGGATCCCGGGCGCTGAAATGATCCCCGTTTCCTATAGAGAAGGAGTTTTCGGCACCCCGTGCGCAAACTTATTCCACTAGCGGACTAAATGAGGATCCCGTGCGCGACTAATCCCCTAACGGACTATTTGAGTATCACTGTGATCACCTGAATCCACGGGCGCGGTATGCTCCGATAATGGCCTATTTTGAGGATCCCGCGTGCGCGGAAAATGAGCCCACGTGCGCGGATGATCCGACCGTGGACTATTTGAGGATCCCGTGCGCGGAAATGATCCGCGTGCGCGGAGGCTCCGACGGTGGACTATTTGAGACTCCCGTGCGCGGAATGATCCACCCCGTTTCCTTATAGGGACTGAGTTTTTTGCGCACCCCGTTCGCAATTTTCCCTCAGTGGACTAACTTTGAGATTCCCTCCGCAATTATTCCACTAGCGGACTCTTTGAGGATCCCGTGCGAGGAACTGATCCCCGTTTCCTTACGGGACAGAGTTTTTTTGGCGCACCTCCAGTGCGCAATTATTCCACCATTGGACTATTTGAGGATCCCGTGCGCATTATTCCACTAGCGGACTTTTTGAGGCTCCCGTGCGCGGAAATGATCCAACGTTTCCTTATAGACGGAGTTTTTTGCGCCACCCGTAAGCGCAATTATTTCCACCAGTGGACTCTATTGAGGTCCCGTGGCGCGGAAATGATCCACCGTTTTCCTTATAGGGACGGAATTTTTTTTGCGCACTCCCGTGCGCAATTATTCCACCATTGGACTATTTGAGGATCCCATGCGCGGGAAAGATCCACGCGCGCGGATGCTCCGACAGAGGACTATTTGAGGATCCCGTGCCCAACTAATCCAATGAGGGACTATTTGGAGGGGTAGCAGATAGTCCACTGGTGGATAACGTACATACAGTATTCTAGCCAAAAAAGTGAAGAATCTATCTTTTTTAGTTGAGAAACACATGTCCGTCCATCCATCCATCCATCTGATCACCCAACCATCCATCTGGAAGTTGACAAAAAGACCAAAGAGGATAGTGATGGAGCAGGAAAAAAATTACAAATAGAGCATGTTCTAAAGTCCAAGTATTAAATTAACCAGTGTACCTGCAAGGGGGCGGAGGCAGTGCACGTACCCACGGAGGGGAGGTTTGCAAAAATTACATTAAAACCAGCCTTTTTAAAAATTTATCAGAGTTCCCCCGCAACCCGACCACACTCTGAGGACTACAGGGCCGGGTTCCGCCCTGAAACTCAACCAACAAATTATGATGTGGGTTATGTATAAACCTACAGCCCCAAAAACAATCACAGTTTATTACTCTGAACAAATCATTTCAAAATTAAACTTCGGGAAAGACCAAAGGTAGAGAGTGACATTCAATAACTAATTACACATCAACTTTAATTTTGTTGTACCAAATTAGTCTTGTTGGATTAACTTACATTACAAAATAACTGAGAGGCAGACACAGGTTGCTCCTGCAGCGGAAAAACACTTAATTCAAGCTATAAAAAAAAAAAGGATGCTATTCGAGAAACACAAATCAATTTGAACTCTGATATTCAACAACTCACTCTATCTCCTTGTACAGGAGGGACAATTGTTGATTATGCAAATTAGTGCACCAAGCCCGGAGCAGTGTGCACGGTTGGTGTGTTTACGCGCTACGCTTAAGTCGACACACTGTTAGTCACGTTTATTAGAACTCTGACTACGCGCCAAGCAGCAGGTGCAAATCTGCAAAACAGGAAACATGCCAAAACTATCGTTTGCTTTAGAGTTGGCTAAAATATATTACAAGCAAAGTTTCGTCAAACTGGGAAACATTTTAGTATGAATGAGATAATTATGTTCTAAACAAAGAGTACATAAGGGTTTTCATTGTTGAAGGGAATTCAAAAATTATTGACCAGAGTGGTTATAACATATCAACAACGATGCATACAAAACGTCCACTTATTTATCCCGCTCGGCTAGCCGCCGTGCAAGAGGGGAAGGTTGCCACATCAGGAGGAGCTTTGACTGGGAAGAAAAAACTGCACAATCATGCTAAATCAGCACATATGCTGGCATACTGGGAATTTTCACCTCCAACCAGGAAAATTGCCTCAAAACAAATGCCAACCAGGAATATCTGCCTGAAAATTGGGAATTGTCCCCCCTGTGACAAGCGACCCTTACATCCCTGCTGATAGAAAGACCAAGGGGGTATTAATGATGATACAACAACATCATTAATTATTTGGTTGGGTTCCATACGCTTGTCAAAATTTTTTCAGGCCATGGAGTACGAGTGATATCAGCAAGCAAAACATTTCCCAGCTTCTTTAACTTCTAGTCGGAATAGAAATGTCTGACCAATTACCCACTAACGGATTGGGAATTGCCACTGAGTGTATAATCTCAAATGTGGTGGGTGGGATTATAAATCAAGCATTGTGGATTATACCTGGTCAGTGTTGTACTAACAAGGACACACAGTGAAAAGATACAAAACCAAATATATCATCCGATTAAAGACACTATCAGTGGATTCATCAAACAAGTGAAGGAAAGTCGTAGAATTCTCAGAAGTGACTTTTTTCCACTGAAGAATTGACAGAAAAGGAAGAAAGAAAAAAGCGTGCTCAATAAGACCATACTGCCTCCATTCCGTTCTGTGTTGTATAAGTGTCCGTACTGACCGTAAGCTAATATATCGATTCATACTTATGCGGTTGCGCTTGACATTATCATTTGTAGGATATGTTAGGGGATACTTGTACTTAATACAGTAATGCAAAATCTGATTTTGATGATTTTTAAATTTTTGATTTAGCCAAACACTGTAGTGCCTTTAAATGATACAACAAAATCATCAATTCTAATAGCTCAGTCACTGTACTCAATTGACAAACTAAACAAGCACAACACACAGAGTACAATCCTACAGCAAAACCATTTTCAAGCTTATAGAAATACGCATTCAATTCTGCGAACAAGATCACCAAATTCTTTCGTAATTAAAAAAAAAAAGACAATGACTTGAGTGACATTCAAAAGCTGAAGCTTCCTCAGGGAAAGCCCCTTGGTTTGTCCGAATAGAAAGCAAGCATATTGTAGTACTTCCATTTTCACATTCTTTCACTGTACAGGTTTATACAGTTTTTTGATTTAGGGATTCAAACATGTTACCGAATGGTTCATCACAAATCCACAATGAGCATCCATTGCGTCCGCGTATTTTTAAAATCCCGCGAGGGCGGCTTTGCCGCCCGAGCGGCTAAAATTACGCGACGCATGGATGCAGATGTGTGATTTGTGATGAACCACTCTGTTACATGTTTGACCCTTCAACAACGAAATCTTTATTAAACCTGATATAATTCGTTCAGGAGGAACCTAATTATTCTTACTATAATACCAAAATGTTCCTAGTGCGACAGAAATCTTTCCTCGCAATAATTTTATTAAAATCGAAAGCAAAGCTATAGTTTTGGCATGTTTGATGCTTTGCACAGTTTGCACCCTTGCGCGTACTCAGAGTTCTAAACGTGCGCACATTGCGTCGACCTAAGCGTGGCGCGTAAACCACTTCCGTGAACACTCTGCGCCGGGGGTGACGCTCTGATTTGCATACCAACTGTGGGTTGATAACGGATCAACAATGGTACGCTCATGTACAAGGAGATACGACGAGTTGTTGAATAGCAAACATTTGCTTTAGGCAATGTTTAAGACACAAAATTCACTTGTTGCAAATTATACTTCTTTTAAAATTCATAGTGAAAGTACCCCAGAAAAACAAAGATGTTGAAGAGCAAATTAAATGAGAAATTCTTTCCTAGGTACATCCTTGTGAATTGAAACCTGTATAACAAAGACAAGGGTAGAACAATATTGGTCTTCTTCCAAATGGCAAACGCATTTCCTTATCGCAATGTGGGGGCAGATACTATGTGCATTTGTT
>JAMKCH010027086.1:0-31043 GCA_023653785.1 Ophioderma brevispina
ACATCAGTATAGTTCTTTATACAGATAGCTTAGTTTCTTTTTGAAATCTAGTTAAATCACCCATAAATCACCCAAAAAACAAACATATTATTTTTTTTCTGTTCAGGAGGTCTATACACTGTCTCCAAATCATAATGGTTTTGATTTTTGAAATAAGAGTTCAATCCATGTGGATTCCAATTGTTTATCTGGAAGTCATTTTTTAAAAAAAAAAAAACCAACAATATCAGTTCTAATTTACGTACCACCCTAGCTCTCTGTCTTTATCATTGCGTATAACGCAATAGCCATCAATTGCGATTGTTTATTTCACTGTCTGTTATTGACGAGAATATTTTTCAAATTACTTATGCTCCAGGACTATATGGTCCTGGAGCATAATAGTTCGGCCCAAAATCTCGTATAAACGATACGACCAGCATTGGCTCACAGTTTTAAAGCAGGACTCGCCCTTTCAACGTGTGTGAAGCCCATGCAAGTTTTTGGGAGATTTCTTCTATAAATATAATCATAAAACCTATAGCGCGTCAGTGAAAAATTATGTAAACCCTTATCCACAAACGGGACGACACTGAAAATAATTTTCCATAAATATTATCGCGAATTCATTTCCCGGTACCATGAATGGGAAATACAGGGTTTTGGAAAACGGCACCATAAAAATACTAAAATGTATCAAACGTCCAATTTATTGTTATAATATTTGGTCTATTCTCAACTAAACAAGCACGTTGAAACTGAGTTACGAAAACAATATTTTGTTTTTCAATTGAAACCAGTTTTTAGAAAATACATGTTCTCGCTTTTGCCGTATTGAGTAATTAATATACAAATTCACCCTGACATAATTTCATTACAATTTCTAAATGGGCCAATTATGATAAAGAAAATCAGAGTTCATGTTGCTGCTATACTGCTGTTGCTGCTGCTGCTGTTGCTGCTGTTTCTGCTGCTGCTGCCACGATGATGCGAGCCCACGATGGATGCTGCTGCCACGATGATGCTGCTGCCACAATGATGCTGATGCCACGATGATGCTGATGCCACGATGATTCTGCTGCACGATGCTGATGCCACGATGATGCTGATGCCACGATAATGCTGCTGGGCACGATGATGCTGCTGCCACGATGATGCTGATGCACAAAATGTGATGATGCTGATGCCCCATGATGCGCTGCCACGATGATGTGCTGAATGCCACTATGAGCTTGATGCCACGATGATGCTTCTGCCACGATGATGCTACTTCCCAACGATAATGCTACTGCCACGATGATGTCTGATGCCACGACGATCTGTTGCACGATGATGCTGCTGCCACGATGATGCTGATGCCACAATGATGCTGCTGCAACGATGAGCTGATGCCCCGATGATGCTGATGCCACGATTGATGCTGATGCAACAGATGCTGATGCCACTATGATGCTGATGCCACGATGAATGCTGAAGCCAAAAGGGTGGGGGGGGGGGGGGGGGGGGGGGGGGGGGGGGGGGGGGGGGGGGGGGGGGGGGTGATGCTGATGCCACGATGAAGCTGATTGCCACGATGATGCGAATACCACGATGATCTGATGCCACGATCTACTGATGCTGATGCTTGATGCTATGCTGATGATGATCAGTCTTCCGATCTTAATAAACTTGAGGTATGTAAAAGACCCATACCACACAAACCTTGTACAGTTTCTTTAAGAGTGGTAACATGCTCTCTTAATTCTTTGAGATTATTTTAAGTCGTAAGGTGACTGACATTAGTGACACAACCTTTTCGGATTAAAAACCAATCCTATATTCAAAATAAATCTTTAAATAATTGTCTAACAGTTTTAATCTCATTTATGTGTTTATTTCAAAATCAAGGACTTATTTTAAGTACCTTTTACATGGATTTAAATTTGAAGTCAAAGAAGGTTTTGTCACTAATTTCAGTCCCGTTAACTTAAAAATAATCTAGGAATTAAGGGAGTGTGCCAGACCACATTAGGAAATCATTTTGAAATACTATGATGATCTGGTCATATCGTCGTGGCCACGACAGAGTGTCGAATCTGATTTTTTGGTCAAATTGAGTTCATATTTGATTCTGGTTGCATTTTATGTACTCTTTAATTGTACCACAAAAATAAAGTGAATTTACATCTCCTACCCAAAATAGCCGCAGTCGAATAACACCAATTTTGTAGGAAACGGTTTTCACAAACACTCGATACGTATTCGATCGCTTTGGCGTGTCCATATATCGCAAGCACACATTAAATTGCGAACAATACGTATTCGCTGGGACAAAATTGCTACTTCAGTGATCAAAATCGATATAGGTCTGTCAAGATTTAAGACCCGTTGAAATTTACCTTCTTCATGAGGGATTGTTATTTAATTTCACATTTAATTATTTGTGTTTATTATGGTACTGTGGTACTATTGAAACCTACTTCCTGTGCGTCGTGAAAAGAACTATGCAAGTTTTGTAGTTTTATAGGTGTACAATAAACCAAATTATCACTTTTAGGGGGCATAGTGACATTGACCCCCGTATTACCAAAGGGGAGGAGTTACCACCCAGGTACACTTTCCTCCGGTTCCCAAACGTTAAAAACTTTCGTAAGTCTTCCATATTCACCCTTCTGCTCATTTTTGGCGAAACAAATGTGAAGTAAGCACCGTCACCGTGGTTATTACCTCTATACCCATTATTGAAAATGCAAGCATTCTGATTGGTCCTTACTGTCCATTATTCTGCAATAATTAGCCGCTATGTATTTTCTTATCATTTATTTGCATTCATCAGCATACAAAATACACATAAATTAGGCATATTACCTTAAAACCTATACAAACCAACAAACAAAATAAAATCAAGTTGTTTTAATTAATAGAATAGAAATAAAGGTTTTTTAGTATCATCTATGGGCTCATAATGTATCCTCGGGCGAAAAAAAATAAAAGTAATGGGCGCCATTATTTAGTTTTTCCGACCTCGGGCACATTATTCACCTATAAATGATACTGCATTACCCTTTAGTTATTATTAGTTCATTTGTTTTAATATTGTGCACTGTATGGCTCTAAAATTATATGTTGATTAAAATCTAGTTATTTTCCATATCATATGGGGCCAAAACCCGCATGAAAATCCAATATTCCTACCTTTTTTGATGCAAAATTTCATTTTTTTCATTTTATACTCTGATGTGTGTCTGTGGAAATGACCAATTTTGCCAACTTGTGAACTTTGACGTCATTGTGACATCATACTAGGTTATGTTGGAAGCAATATAAAACGGAGGACCAAAGCTATCAACTGGTACCAACATCGAAATCATCTATTGCTTTATAATAATGAATTCTCGGGGTGTTTACCACCCCACCCCTTAGTAAACCGTGTTACAAAAATAGACTTGGTAAACATATTGTGAAAGTTTGATTTTCTTTGATGTTAACTTGGATATTCTGCAAACTAAATAATTACTAATGCATCATTTAAAAAAACTCGCCTTTCAGGAACAAATTGATATTTTCTTTGGGAAGTTGTTTGTATAAGCGTTAGTGCCATCTAAATTGTTTAGATTATGTTAGATTTTACTATTGAGTATATTACCCATTTAACTGTTAATTCGTTTCAAGTTTGGTATATATTTTAAGCATGTACATTACTTTAAAAGATGGGAACTATATGTAATTTGAAATTTAAGAAAACGAGAAAAATATGGTTGTTATTAAGTTTTATAGACCACTATCCTCCAACCCTTTTGAGTTATGAAACATTCCAGTTACATTTTAAATATTTTCTCAGCTCAATGTTTGAACAGTTCTAGCCAATATTTATTGTATGTTGCAAAATGCATACTATTTATTAATTTTTATATAACATGCACTACAATGTTTGTGTTCCTTCTAACGGATTTACACCTGAAATTTATGTTTTTTCTGCAAAAATGAGTTAAACATATTGTCGACTAATTAAAGATATTAATTTAAGGAGCCAAATTTGTAAGAGGTTGTAATTTTCTGAATTCGTTGGTCATTGTGGTCAGTCTGTGCTATATTTTACAACGAACGATAATGCAACAGTGAATGTTTCCCATTTTAACCGCTTATGGAAGTCCTTTGTATATAAATTTACACTGTTTGTAGCATAAACACAATGCAATAGACGATGTCCGTCGTCGTCGTCATCATCATCGCCATCGTCATCATAATCATCGTCATCGCCCAATCTTCATCATCGTCATCATCATCATCATTGATCATAGCAATCATTAGCGTCGTCAAGCTCGATGTTTCCTTAGTGCATCGTTATTGCCACCATCATCACCACCATCGTTTCTTCTTATCATCGTGGCATCCATCGGCATCATCATTTTAAAATATAAAAAATTTTTTTTTTTAAAAAAAGTTTTAATGGCAAATGGAAAGGATGGGACTCATTCCCGTTCGTATTCTATTGTTCACTATTTATAGAAAAAATAAAACCCCTCGTCGGAGATCTTCATGGCGCTGGGGCAGTTAGGTTCAGGAAGCGGAGAAGTGTAATGAAAATGGTTACTGTGAGGGATGTTGAATGGTGAAGTATTGTATAGCCTATAGTAATCTCACCATACCACATTAGAAATCACGGTTTTCATGCAGTCGAAATCGTATTCGACTCCTTAGAACACAGCGAGCAAACATTTGGGTTTTGACATGCCAAATCACATTCAGTGGCCGTTTTGAATAAGAAAACAGTGTTTCTTGGTATTTAATACTGTCGTCAGTTATACTATTCGTGTCTTTAACATACACCACTTAAAAATAGCCATTTCCTTTTATTTCATTAATTACACGCATTCGTAAGTAACTCAAACTTTCAAACGCCGTTTCTCAGAACTAGCATTTAGGCTGATTCGACACTATGCAGAACCCACGAGATATGTGTCAAAACAACTGAATGAACAACTGACTGAATACAGGTCATGATAGGAGTCTTCCAGGGCTATCCACTCTCCTGCATCTTGTTTCTCACCGTCTTCAATCTGTGGTCTTGTATCTCCTAGATCCTTCCAACACCTCGGGTACTGCATGAGTGAATCTAACATCATAATATCTGCCAAAGTAGACGCAGATGACCTTGACCCTCGTCGCTAGGAACCCATAAGGATGCCAAAACTTGTAATTACAGTGAACGACTTCCTCAAGAGAACACGGACCATACCCCAAACCAAGCAAATGCAAGTCTCATGCCATTAAGAAGTTTGTCCCCAACGCAGAACAAATGCGACAAGACACAAAACGCGATGTGGCATACGATCCCGCCTAGAAATTGACGGACAGCAAGATGGCTTATATCCACAGTCAACTGATCTATAACGACCTGAAGCACAATAACATCAGAGACATGGTAAGTCACAAATGCTGACGAAATCTTCAACAACCACTTTAAGTCCACTGAGTGGGCTTATGAAGCTATACTAAGTAATTACAATAATGCTATTGTACCCAAACTGGCGTGGGAGTTCACCATCTATAACTTCCCATTTTCCTACATCGAAAGTCGCTGAAAGTCTGGAAGCTACTTGCACCATGGGCAGCTAGGTATAAGCAGATTCACCACCGCTATAGGAGCAGGAAACACTATGGCCTGCAACGAAGAAGTTTTTTGATTTTGCTTTGAGTGGTGCAGGACACATCTCCTTTTCACTGCTCTGATTTTAATATTCGATTTTTACCCCTGTTGTGTCATTGGAGGTACATGACTCTTTATAGTTGGCTATACATTGTAAGGAGACCATCTGTTCATATGCAGTCACCAGACTTCTGTTCATTTTCTTGGGCTTTGGTGTCATTTTTCAGCTGACTTATCATCCATTGAGGTGGAAAATTTTGCAGTGTTTACATTGGGGGGGGGTTAGCTCACACTTGTATTTCTTCAAGCTCTCCTGGAATTAACTTCATCTGTGGGGACGGTCATCTGACTTGGCTTATACTATGCCTTCTACAATGCATACACTAAAGGTGCTCTTCATTTATGCCTCTTGGTTCTCCCTTTTACACCTGAGCATAGTACTCCAAGCCGGTGCTAGGATGGGGACCAAGGGGGGGTCACGGACATTTTCGCTCCTCCACTCCCTGATCCAAATACTTTGATTGTTTCAAGCGTAAAGGTCTTCATTTTCTCCACCTAATAGCACAATCCTGATTCCTAAGTTTTATCTGAGATCAAACTTATTGCCCAGCAAAACTAATGCCGTCCCACGATAGCATTACTGAACCTGGATTGATTCCACCGTAACCGACAACGAAATCAGATAGACAATTACAATGTCATCCGAAGAGATCGCAATCGCCATGTGTGGTGTTTGAATGTAACATCAGATCTGATTTCCCTACAACCACGTGACGAATCTTCAACATGATAATATTAGAGGACTGTTTTGGACGGTCATTCTTCTTCCAAGATCTAAACCAATTCTTGTTGGATCTGTTTACAGTCCCCATAGAAGTCCTGTTTTTGTGAACAATTTTTAAAACAAACTTTCGAATTAGTTTCCTCGCAAGAGGTTTACCTCTTACAATTAATTATCAAACTGTACTTTCTGGCGCTGGATTCCAGAATCTATCACTGACCGACACTGTGACTGAAACCTCGGAAAGTCTAATTGGCCATGTTCTAACCAATAAGAATTGCCATGGTGTCCACACAGTGGTATAGTCCCTGTTGGTCTCAGTACATGTTCTGGTTTCCTGCACCAGGAAGGTAAAAGGATTACCTTCAACTCTCATAATACTAATCGTATCAGATCACTGAAAAAGTATATAATGTTGACATTTTTCCAAAATCAACCTATTGCTAATTTGTGACTGGACCTCAGTACTTAAAATCGAACGGTCAATTGGCTTGGGATAATTTCAAATCAATCTTCTTGAGTGTTTTGGATAAGGTGGCCCCATTAAGATCACTGCACATTTTAAATATAGTGCGCCCTCAAGATTTTCAAAATTGATATTTTTGCATGGTTGTGAAGCGTTTTGCATACATTAGCCCTCACCTGAAATGATGAAGACCAAATCATCTTCCTAAGTTATGGGTAAACGGAACGATTTTATATTAATGTAAAATTTGTTGGCATGCTCCTTTTAGATGTCGAAGCATTTCACAGTGTTGATCATGACATCCTAGTCATAAGCTGACTATGGAATCATCTCTGATGGTTCCATTCTGACCTGTGTGACAGACAGCAACTTGTTTTTCATCGATGTATTAACTCCTCTCCTAACCATAACGTGCGGAGTACAAGGCCTAGGTAGCCTGCTGGGGCCATTACTATACTTGTGCTCCAGCATGATATGGAGTTATCGGTGCCCAAACAACTTTGCTTTATGTTGATTAAGTGTCTTTGCTTGTGACAAGGACCCCATAGTTGTTTCTGATATGCTTAGTTCTGATCTCTCTCTCTCTCTCTCTTTTAATTTATATATATATATATATATAGATATATATCTATATTATTAATGCAATCAGTGGTTGACTTGACAATAAGTTGAGTCTCCATGTCGGTAAAACAGAATGAATACCAACAAGTTAACACGTTTCTGATTTTTCAGTTGTTTATAACAACCAGGTGATAAATTCTCAGAGAATATCAAGTATCTTGGAGTACTATTGACAACACTCTGTCATGTGACTTATGGCCAACTCTGTCATCAAAAAGGTTTCTGGTCGGCTAAAATTTCTTCATAGACCTGTTAAAGTTCTCAATCATACTTAACGCAGAATCTCAGCACTGGCTCTTCTTCAATGTCACATTGACTATTGCCTGGCCTTCTTGGTTTGGCAAATCAGTCAGAATTATAAGAAGAAATTGCAATCACCCAAAACAGATGCACGTTTTGTTTTGATTTGTCCTCCAGAATCAGATTGGTCCGGCTCGAGCTCAATCTTTTAAAGTTCCTCATATCTCTGACCGGGTTTAAACAGTTACGGCTCAACTTTGTCTTCAACATTTACCATTCTCAGGGTGCTTCTTCCCTGTCAGAACCTCACAAGATCATCAAATATTCATTTCTCGCAGAACCAGATCAAGTGATTCTACTTTTTTGTTCCCGAGAGTAAAAGGTATTGCATCAACATAATTTTTTTACAATGCATTCTGGTTGGATGAACACACTGTCCACCAACATCAAGGACATCTCCCCAAGCATGCATTTAAAATGATGAAAAAACATTTGCTTTTAATCTCTGACCAAGAAATGGCTGAGTTTACAGTTTAACCCCCTCCAATGTTTTTCTTGTTCTTCCCATTTTATCTTATTTTTTTAGTTACTGCACTCACTCACGGTTTTTGCTTTCATTTATTAGGACCCCCCATTGGAAATAAGCTTCCTTCTGTGTTTGTTGGCAGGCTTAATGGGCTATCCTGTTTTGTCAGCTTTGGTGTCAGTGTGGTTTTCATCCAAGTATGGCTTTGTAAGTACTTTTTATATGTGCCAGTTTTATCAATATTTCTGGTTTGTATAATTGTTTGTGTACCTTTCTATTGCTTTGTTTTATTTGCAATATGTTATTGTACTTTCATGCTGGTATTACCAAATAAAAACAAACAAACAAACAAACGCCACATCAGTCAAATGTATATATGCAAGTAACAAAGTACCATCTAAACAAGTACTCTAAAGATGGAAGTACACAGATACTCTACAGAAAATGCATGGAAAGTAAAAAGACGAAAGCCAGATGGAATGGTATAAAAGAATTAGAACAGAAAGAACGCCATCTAATTCTGAATGAAAAGGACTAGTTTTAACTGTCTTTTAATGCTTAGTTTCCGATGTAGGGGCACAGAAGGTCAGCATCCATTGCATTCAACGGGGCTTGACCTTCTTTCACCCCCCCCCCTACCTCGTTAAGCAAGCTTTTGTGACACTCAAAATTATTCCTTATTTTTTTCTATGAGCTCCACAAATAATTTGCACCATTTTTATCCAAATCGGAGCAACTTTAAAATTTGACCCCTGTACAACTAGTACTGAAAATGACCCTTTTTTTAATTGATTTTTGCTGTTTTTAGCCTATAACTCTGAAACTTTAGGCTGTAGATAGTACAAACTATACCTTTTCTGAATCCTTATGGTCAAACAAATAACGTGGTATACTTTTCAACATGATTGGATCAATTTAAAAAATTTTACCCATGTACAATCATTGTCTTGGTCCCCCTCTTTTTGTGATTCATTCGAAAGAGTCAAAATATTTGAAATTTGCAAGACTAGCTTAAAAGTGAAGGATAAGTCTGTAGAGAATTCTCAAAAGTTACCTTATCCAACTGAAGAATTGGCAGAAAAGGGGGAAATGGCAGTGTTCAAAGATAAGACTCTCCATTCAGTTACTTATTGTAGTAAGTGTCCGTACTGACACTAATGACAAAAATATCCAAATTTGTCCTTATTAGGTTGCTTCTGGCCTTATCATTTGCAAGCTATGTTAGGGTACCTATATTTGTTACAGACATGAAAAAATCTGATTTTTTATTAATTTTTCGATTTACTGATTTAGCAAATCTCTGATAGTGCCTTTAAGAATCACATTTCAGGTTTTTTGTCAGGCTGTCTACATATTTAATCACTCAAACCGTTTGTACTCGAGATGTGTTATAAAAGTCTGTTATTGCTAAGATACTAAATTACTGCTTATTTATGTCCTTTTTGGCTTACAAATTGTCTTCTTGAGTAGTTTACTTAAAAGTATCAAGGATTACAACTTCTACAATCTAGTTACAGCAACAAGTGTAAAATTATGAGCAATTGTTACTATTTTTGCAATTTACCGTAACTTATTATATGTATGTCTATGTTGTTAACATTTCTCAATGAGTTAAGGGTATTTTAGCAAATATTTTAACATCATCACTCAATTTGATTGAATTTAATAATTTTAAATGAATTTAAATGCTTTTTTGTTAAATTTAGCATGAATAACGATAGATTTTTAGATATGATAATTTTTGTTTAGGCCTTCTGTCAACGCTCTCATTGATTTCAAATTTAGCTTTATAAGCCATGTACACTCAAAACACGGATAGGCCTGTACATCTTCACCTTAGCAAAGTTCTAACTGACATTTTTACTATTTTTTGTCATTTTGAGATATTGACATGCATTTAAAGGTCAGAAAAAAACAAGGAAACACTTTTACTGAAAGTGACAACAATTATTATGTCAAAGAAAACATAAACCACAAAATGTTTTTGTAACCCTCGTGTTAAATTTATTTTTGAACCTTTGAAAGCCGCATTTTTCACCTCAATTTCACATTGGCCTATACTGCACTATTTTATCCACGCGTACCCGGGGATATATAACTATACACAAAGTCATCGTCCTAAGCTATGTTCACGTTGAATACACATGACCTATATTTACACTATTATTTAACACCTGAAAAAGTGCAATCTACCCAGAGCTCTATACACACGAAGAAAAAAAAATCTCATCCCACACTGCAATTTCACCCAAAATGTTATTCGGGCAAATTTTGGTATGCAACTGTACGCTCAAGATTTTACCATGTTTACAGATAGTTTAGCGTAAATAGAATTAGAATTTCTCTGCAATAGAACTGCATGTATATGGTATTGGAATGTTGTTGTTGGTGGTGTGTTGTATAGCACATTTTACAGATCTTTTCAACTTTTTTTATTGGAAACAGAATGAATATGCCCAAAATGTGCCCAAATTTTAAATCATCAAATTGCCTGGTTGTCAAATGAAATTCTTATTTCCCATAAATGTTCTCCCAAATAGCATAGAAATCGAACAAAGATTTTTGTTTGTTTATTTCATCTTTATCCTGGGTCCACATTCAGAGGGAAATTTAAGTATCCCTCTGTTCTTCCATGTGGCCCAGAAAATACAAAATTAAAAATTCATATCAATTAACTCAGGACTTAAAACTACTCAAATTACCAAATTATACATATCAGAGTTTAAAATACAGAATATTATTTTCAAATACATGATTAGATAAAATAAGTAAGCAATAAGAATATGAAAATTACAATTAAAATACAATCTTAGAAATTACACTTTACATTAAAAATTATAATCTCAATTTAGGAGGAAAATATATAAATCCAGTCAAAGTTTATAAATGTTTACAAATTACTAAAGCCAAAATATTAAAAGATTACTACTATAACAATTGCACAATCAAATAGCAACATTTTATATTTTATATATTCTGATGATAACTTCCAAAATATGCCAGCCGATCTATTCCACATGGGATTACATATTGATCAAATAGGTTTGCATGTCAATGCTTGTTCTTGGAGACAGAGAATGCGTTATTTCGTCAAATCAACATAGGAAAGACGTCTAATCTAAAGAGAATCGTCTTTCCCATCCCAACAAAAACTTTAATGGATCCTTGAATTCAATAAAATACTTTCCTTCCATTCTCAAAATATATCTTTTGCCTAACCTATATATTTACACCTGAAATCAATCAGTTGAACAATGGGGTGGCTCCATGGGGGTGGCGGGGGGGGGGGGGAGGGGGGGGGAGAGTTTCAAAATTCTGGAAAAAAAGGGGGTTTAAGCAATAAATGCGTAAAAATGACGGTTTTTTACCTTAATGTTTTATGTGCTATGTTCCCACCCCCACCCCCATTGATGTTACCCTGGCGCCGCCCCTGAGGACATTCATAATCGCCGAATGTTTCTAAGATTGGACCATTCTTAATTTGTATCTTTAAATTAATAAATTTATCGGTATAAAATAAAGGATGGATTTAAAAATAATATTTTTATACTCTGAGTATATCGAATTCAAGGCACCCCGCTAGTGGGTAACCCGTCTCACACCGGTCTCTAATGGTCACTCACTGCCTGTTACATGACAAGTTCGTTCATTTACGTACGTATTTACATGATTTATGAACTGAACTTTTTTCTTTCTCACAGAATACCTTTTGTGTATGATAAATCGGGGTGATTTCAGTATTTGACCCATTTTGTTACCATTGTATTGGCTAATGTCAAGAAAGTGCAACCATGCCCGCTTGGTAGGAGAAGAGGCCGTGTATTTCAGGAGCATGTTTTGGCTGATCGAATTTGATGTCATTGCTATATTTTCAAATACCGATACCGGGTATATTGAAATCTATATGACGATTGTGCCCTCCATTTTCAGAGTAAATGCCACCCAAAAGCATCATTTAGAAGTTCAAATCCATATGATTTAAATTTCGGCGTGTCTGTCTAATGTATTAAAACCATTTCGGAGGTAGGAATTGAAGTTAAGCAAAGTTTCTCATCTAAAAGACCTCAACTTAATAAAAATGTTGGTATAGGCCTAATTCTGACATTTTCCTATATAGTTCTGTCACGCAACAAGTTCAAGCCCAGTGACCCTCTAAATTTGAAGCTATGGGAATCAGCTCTGGATGGTTTCATTCTACCTGTTGACAGACAGCACTTGTTTTTATCGATGTATTAGATCTCCTCTCCTAACCATAACTCGGAGTACCACAGGCCTAGGGTAGCCCTGCTTGGGCCATTCCTATACTTGTGCTCCATCAAGATATGGATTATCGGTGCAAAACAAGCTTTTGCTTTATATATTGATGACAGTGTCATTATAGCTTTTGACAAGGAACCCCAGAGTTGTTTCTGATATGCTTAGTATTCTGATCTCTCTCTCTCTCTCTCTTTTATTTATATATATATATATATAATATATTATATCTCATATTTAGATAATATACTATATATATTATAATATTATATATATATATACTATATATATATATAATATATATATCTATATATATATATAACATGCCTTCAGTGTTGATTGAACAATAAGTGAGTCTTCCATGTCGGTATAACAGAATAATACCAACAACGTTAAGCAATTTTTTTTTTTTAGTTGTTTATAACAACCAGGTGATAAATTCTCAGTAATATCAAGATCTGGAGTTACTATTGACAACACTCTGTCAGGTGATATTATGACCAATCTGTTTTTCCGCCTCCCAAAAAGGTTCTGGTCGTCTAAAAATTTCTTCATAACACTAAAGTTCTCAATCATACTTAACGCAGATCTCAGCACTGCTCTCTTCATGTCATCAACATTGACTATGCTGCACTTCTTGTTTGGCAAAGATCAGTCAGAATTATAAGAAGAAATTGCAAATCACACCCACAACAAGATTCCCTTTTTGTTTTGAATTTGTCCTCCAGAGATCATATTGGTCAGGTCGAGCTCAATCTTTTAAAGTTCCTCAATATCTTTCAGGTAAACATTACGGCTCAACCCATGTCTTCAAATTTTACCATCTCAGGGTTCTTCCGTAACCTCTGTCGAATTTCACAAGATCATCAAATATTCAGTTTCACAGAACCAATCATTGATTCTACTATTTTTGTTCCCAGAGTAAAAGGTATTGCATCAACATAATTTTTTTACATAGGCCATTCTGGATTGGATGGAACACACTGCCACCAAACTCAAGGACATCTCCACCAAGCATGCATTTAAAATGAAATGTGAAAAAACATCTTGCTTGTAATACTCTAAGCCAAGAAATGGCTGAGTTTAAGTTTTAACCCCTCCAATGTTTTCTTTTCTTCCATTTTATCATTATTTTTTTAGTTCCCTCCCTGCAACTTCACTCACGGTCTTTTCTTTCATTTATTAGGACCCCATTGGAAATAAGCCTTCCTGCTGTGTTTGTTGGCAGGCTTATGGGCTAGCCTGGTTTTTGTCAGCTTTGATGGTGTCAGTGTGTTTTTTCACCAAGTATGGCTTTGTAATTACTTTTTTATAGTGCCATTTTTATCATATTCTGGTTTGTAGAATTGTTTGTGTACTTTTTCTTTTGCTTTAATTTTATTTTCAATATTTTAATTGTACTTTCATGCTGGGTATTACCAACTACAACAAACAAACAAACAAAGGCCACTCAGTCAAAAATGTATGCACGTACAAATACCATCCTAAACTGGGTCCCTAAAGATGAAGTACACGATACTTACAGAAAATGCATGGAAAGAAATGTGAAATTAAAAAAAAATGGAATGGTATAAAAGAATTAAACGAGAAAGGCCGCATCTAATCTGAATGAAAAGGAATAGTTTCTAACTGTCTTTTTAATGCTTTAGTTTTCCGAGGTAGGTGCACAAAGGTCAGCATCCATTGCTTCAACGGGGATTGACCTTCTCCTCCCCCCCCCCCACCTCGTTAAGCAAAGCTTTTGTGACACTCAAACTTTTCCTTATTTTTTTCTATTTTGCTTTTTTTAAGTTTTTTAATTCCTCATTTTTTTTTTTTTTTATCCCAAATCGTAGCACTTTAAAATTTGACCACTGTACAACTAGTATCTGAAAATGAAATATCCCTTTTTTAATTGATTTTGCTGTTTTGTAGGCCTATAACAACTCTGAAACTTTAAGCTGATAGTACAAACAGACCTTTTCTGATCCTCCTATGGGTCAAACAATACGTGGTAATACTTTTCCAACCGAAGTGGATCAATTTAAAATTTTAACCCATGTACCCATCATGGGCTTGGTCCTCTCATTTTTGTGATTCATTCGATAGAGTCCAAATATTTGAAATTTGCATGACTAGCTTAAAAGTGTGAAGGAATCAAGTCGGTAGAGAATTCTCAAAAGATCCAACTGAAGAATTGGCGAAAAGGTGGGAAATCGGCAATGTTCAAAGATAAGACTCTCCATTCATTTACTTAATTGTAGAAGTGTCCTACTGACACTAATGCCAAAATATTCGAGTTTGTCCTTATTAGGATGGCTTCTGGGCCTATCATTTGCAAGCTATGTTAGGGTACCTGTATTTGTTACAGACTGACAAATCTGATTTTTATTAATTTTTTTCGATTTACGCATTTAGGCAAATCGCTGATAGTGCCTTTAAAGAATCCACTTTCAGGGTTTTTTGTCAGGGCTGTCTGACTATTTAATCACTCAACCTTTTTGTACTCGGGATGTGTTACAAATAGTCTGTTATTTGCTAGCTTCCCAGCGATAGCTGCTAATGTGTCACAATCTAAAGTGAAAATAAGATACAACATTACGCTTTTTAAGGTCCTTTTTGGTTTACAAATGTCTTCTTGCGTAGTTTTACTTAAAAGTATCAAGAATTACAACTTCTACAATCTAGTTCAGCACAAGTGGAAAATCATGAGCACTTGTTACTATTTTTTGCAATTGGACGTAACTTATATATGTATGTCTTTGTTGTTAACATTTTCTCACAGAGTAAGGGTATTTAGCAATCTTTTAACATCCACACTCAATTGATTGAATTTAATAATTTTACATGAATAAAGTTTGTTTGTAATTTATCATGAAAACGATAGATTTTTTAGATATGATAATTATTGTTAGGCCTTCTTCACGCTTCTCATTTGATTTCATTAGCTTTATAAGCCATGTACACTCAAAACACGATAGGCCTGTACAATCTTCACCTTAGCAAAGTTCTAACTGACCCTGTTTACTATTATTTGGTCATTTTCAAGATGTGACATGCATTTAAAGGTCAAGAAAAAAAACAAGGAACCCTTTTACTGAAAGGTGACACAATTATTATGTCAAAGAAACATCAACCCCCAAATGTTTTGTAACCCTCGTGTTAAATTTGTATTTTTGAACCTTTGAAAGCCGCATTTTGCACCATTCAATTCACATTGCCTATACTGCACTATTTTATCCACGCGGTACCCGGGGAATATTAACTATACACAAAGTCATCGTCCTAAGCTATGTTCACGTTGAATACCCATGACCTATATTTACACTATACTTTAACACCTAAAAGTGCAATCTACCCGAGCTCGTATAACACAACTGAAGAAAAAAAATCTCATCCCACACTGCAATTTCACCCAAAATGTTATTCGGGCCAAAGTTTGGTATGGTCAACCTGTATGCTCAATATTTTACCATTTTTCAGATAGTTTTAGCTAATCGAATTAAGAATTTCTCTGCACTAAACTGCAATGTTATGGTATTTGGAATGTTTGTTGTTTGGTGTTGTGTTGTATACACTTTTACCAGATGTTTTTCAACTTTTTTTTATTGGAACAGAATGAATCTGCCCATAATTGCCCAATTTTTAAATCATCAAATTTGCCTGGTTTCAAATTAAATTCTTAGTTTCCCATAAAGGTGCTCCCAAAATCGGCAAGAAATCGAACAAAGAATTTTTTGTTGTGTTATTTCATCTTTATATACTGGGTCCACATTCATAGGGAATTTAAGTATCCCTCTTTTCTTCCATGTGGCCCAGAAAATACAAAATTAAAATACATATCAATTACTCAGGACCTTAAACTACTCACCTTACCAAATTATACATATCAGAGTTTAAAATAATAATATTAGTTTCAAATACAACATGATTAAGACAATAAGTAAGCAATAAGATATGAAAATTACAAATTCAACAATCATCTTAAATTACACTTTACAATTAAAATTATAGCTCAATTTGATGAGGAAAATAATATAAATCAGTCAAAGTTTATCAGCATAGTTTTAACAAATTACTAAACGCCAAAATATTAAAAGATTACTACTATAACATTGCACATCCATAGGCAAACATTTTAATATTTTATATCATGCTGATGATAACTTCCAACATATGCCACCATACTATTCCACATGGGATTACATATTGATCAAATAGGTTTGCATGTCATTCTTGTTCTGAGACAGATAATGCGTTCTTTCGTCAAATCAACATAGGAAAGACGTCTAAATCTAAAGAGAATCGCTTTCCCATCCCAACAAAACTTAATGGATCCTTGAATTCAATAAAATACTTTCCTTCCATTCTCAAAATATATCTTTTTGCCATAACCTAGTATCTTTACACCTTGAAATCAATCAGTGAACAATGGGGTGGTGGCTCCATGGGGGTGGCGGGGGGGGGAGAGTTTTTCAAATTCTGGAAAAAGGGGTTTAAGCATATTGCGTAAAAATGACGGTTTTTTTTTTTTTTTTTTTTTTACCTTAATGAGTTAATCGTGTACTGTTCCCACCCCACCCCCCATGATTTTCCCTGTATGGCGCCGCCCTGAGGAATTCTCATCGCCGATTGTTCTAAGATTGGACCTTCTTAATTGTATCTTAAATTATAATTTATCGGTATAAAAATAAGGATTGATTTAAAAATAATATTTTGTATACTCTTGATATTCGTAATTCCGGCACCCCTGCTATTGTAACCCTCTCACACCTCTCTAGTCCTGCACTTACATGACAGAGTTCGTTCCTTTACGCCGTATTCCATGATTTATGACTGACTTTTTTCTTCATCACGAGAATACCCTTTGGTGTATATAAATCGGGGTGATTCTTCAGTATTTTGACCCATTTTGTTAGCCATTGTATGGCTAATGTCAAGAAAGTGCAAACCATTCCCCTTGGTAGGAGAAGAGGCCGTGTATTTCAGGAGCATGTTTTGGCTGATCGAATTTGATGTCATTGCTTAAAATATGTTTCCAAATCGCTACCGGGTATACTTGGAAATCTGATGACTAGTGCCCTCCATTTTCAGATTAATGCCACCCAAAAGCATCATTTAGAAGTTCAATCCCTATGCTTTTAACTTTCGTTCGGCGTGTCGTCTAATTTATTAAAACCATTTCGGAGGTAGGAATTGAAGTTAAGCAAAGTTTCTCATCTAAGACCCAACTTAATAAAAATGTTGGTATAGGCCTATTCTGACATTTTCCTATTAGTGTAGTAATACCATAAACATCGTCAATTTCTGGACAAATAGCATAAAACTTGGCACAGACATTCCGTGGGTGCACAGAAAACTTAGAAGGGGTGCCCAAAAATCGACCCATTAATGACGTCATATGCCCCGCCCTCCTTTTTTGCATCTTGCTTTTAATTATGTCAAATGGACATTCTCAGAAACCTATCATGTGTGGTACAAATAAAAGCCTGGAACTAGAGTTGTCCTTAAAGATACTTTTAGTAGGGGTATCTTAGCATTTGGGTCATATAGGTCATTAAGGTCATGGAGTCATTTGATATTAAATTTCTTCACAAATTTGGTTCAAATTCCACCAAATGGGTTGCCTACAATAAAGGCAGTTCCGTAATTATTCAAACAAATTTTGACATTGGAAAAAAAATAAAAAGCATCCAAAGTAACTTATTTTTGTTTCAATATGCAAAGGTAAGTCACTATATTTCAGACCAAATAGGCATATTCAATAGTCAACTTTCATCACATTAGATTTTGTTGTATCTTACAAAAGTGACATGCTGCTACCGTACATTCACGAAATGGCACTATCAATCACCTCGAACACTTTTTTAAGGTTATTTAAAAAAAAGAGATTGCCAAATTTGAGAAAGTTTGGTAATAACTTCTTTGATTTAAAACGTTTGTCTTTTTAAGAATCCGTGTTCATTATTAAGATGATGGCATTTCGTCGTTGAGGATGTACCAATTGAAAATTTCTGCAACGCACGTCCACATCGGTTATCATTGAGAATGTAACCCTAAAGAGGCCAGCTGTGATTTTTATCTTTGTTTTTTTTTCTTCAGCTTAATCGCCGCGGTGTACAAGATCTGTTTAAAAACTAATAAAGTTTTGCAAAAGGGACTGTTACCAAAACATGATGAGTAACTCAAAAAAAGTACACTTTTGTAATGTACGTCCACAAGGGGGGGGGGGGGGTTATGACTTGTCATGCAACCAAGAATGTGATTGGAAATTGAAATTTGTCATGTCTACTACTCTGTCAGTGTCTAACCCTTCAAAATACAATTGGGCCCAAAATTCAAAAAACCTGAATATTAGATTCGGGTCCCCAGTCCTGGATACCTTTCCAGAAGGCACACAAAGTCCAGAGCAAAAAAATTCTGTGGTGAGCCACTTGCAGTTCCTGAGTAAATAGCGGTACTTTCCCTGCAGCCTACCTCCAGTTACAGTGGAACCTTGATATTTTCAGGGTAGGCAAGGTCTACATAGCTTCAGGAGTTTTCAACAGATCCGGAGTAGTGCTTGCAGTCCAACCAGAGCCTCTAAGAGCTGGACCATTTTGATGGACATGCGGGAGAACTTTTGATCATAGTCAAAGAATGGCTCAAACTCCCCCTCTGTACATTTTCAGAAACAATTTTTATATGCATTGAAGTGAAATCCATATGGTTTGCCTTTGGCAAAGACAAGGGTGCGAACTTCTTCCCAGCACTCCTTGTGTATAGCACGAAGGTCTTGGTGAGCGCGATGCACATCAATATCAGATCAAGACTATAATGCATCAAGAATGATATCACAGTATTGGAAGGTTGGGGCTCTTGTCCTCATTGTTCAAGAGGTCCCTTTATGCACTGAGAGTCTGTAACAATGGTATTACACTTCCCTCAAAATCCCAATTACTCCTCTTCTTTTCAATTGTTTTCCGATGACATGAAGGTTGTAGCACTACACCGCTCGGGGTCGAATAATTTAGACCGCCTTGACAAAAGTTACATCATGTACAGTACATCCCAATCTGAAAAAGCCATCAAAGTATTTTTTCACAAAAGCATTCCGTTCAAGCTTTAGCAAAGTATAAGTGCTGAGACTTGATGTGCGCCAGTCCTGTCATTGCACTTTCTGAATTACATTAGAAGTGTCAATACGGCAATACCGGCTTCTTTACAAGACTTGTTGTCCCAACAATATCCCCAATGAATGTTGCAAATAATGTTCCCACCACACATAGCATTTCTATGTGAATCCAAGCGGGCTGTTCTTAATGCTGTTGACAGTCACCAAGAAACTCTCAAAATCGGCTTTTCAATTGTTTTTGTTTGTTTTGTTTTCTTCTTTAAGAGATTTCATTCATTTTGTGCAGAGTTCCTGGATGTGATTTTTACAGTTTTGAACATAGAGAGAATGCTGTGCTTCATCAGGACGTATTCTCCTGTTTTTTAATGGCGGTATTCTGTGAACTAGTTTGTTGGTACTTCTTAGCAGTTTTGATAAGTGTCAGGTCAAATGTAATTTGGTCTCAATTGTTTACAAGTCCCTTTCAGAAAATCCCTACCCAATTCTGGGTACTCTGTAGAACTCATAACCATCCTCATTTTTATTTTTATCAACGTTTATTGTGTTCATTATGCAAATTTCAGTAATTTGAACAAATAAACAAGCTTTTGGACAGGAACGTCCCAGTGGATAACTTTCTTCTGTTGACCATCATCTTGTGTACGTTTTTGTATATTAACTATTATTTAATTTTTTACTTGATTAATTATATATATTTGCTATTTTTATTGAATTAACCTTTACCCTAAAACACCATCTGTATCAATACGTTTTGATCTTGGAACTCATAGCTATTAACTTTTAAAGATGTTATTATTTGTTTTTAATTATTTTTGAATATTTAACAAAAAACAAAAAATTAATTTATTGTTTTTATTTTATTATTATTTTTTGTTGTGGTTTGAAGGAACAATTTAAGATGGAAATGCCATGCCGCCATTTCCATCACATGATTTTGAAGACATTTTTGATGCTATTTCCCAAGCTCCCTTATCCCACTGCACGCGACTTGCTGAAAATCGGCAACATCAACCTGGTCCACACAGTAAACCATGTATTTGACCTAATTGTTATACATCTCGAGCATATTATTTAAATCTTCCACTTAAAACACAGCTTTTCACAAAGATGTACCAACACGGCAATATATAAACATTCCGGGGATTTATAGTTTTTTAGTGTTAATATACTGGCAAAATTACTAATAATATCAAATTAAACCAAATTCGACACCGTGGAATATGTAGGAACAAGGGGTTAAAGTTTGTACAGGGGTAAAAATTGTAATTGGTCAATATAATAATTTAGTTCACAGTATCTGTGATCTATAGTTTTATTACCATAGGCACATAACCTCAAGGTCATCCTGGGTAATTTGTCAAATTTGCTCGCAAACTGGTTTTAAACTTGTTCATTTGGTGCACAGCTAGATACTAATGGGTACTTAGATCTTAGTTTGACAGTTCAATATAGAATTAGTTATAGTTAGTGACCTCACCTAGCCCAGTCACTTTGCAGTTTAATTATGCCACAAAATATCATCGGGTGTCACCAGTATATTTTTGGCTCCTATACCAGTAGATCATATATTTATAACCACCCGGTAATCTAAAATGTTACCCCATTATGACACTTGACCCTATTTTTTTGCCATACACTTTACAGTAACAATTCCAGATAGTAAACTATACCATTTTAATCCTTGAAAGGCGATGAACATACTTTCTGGCTCATTTCGATCATTTCATATTTTTTGGACCTGTATAAACCTTGCCCCATACATATTCTATCTACTACTTTGATTTTGGTACCTTTTGATAGCTTTTGTTTTTAAAGGTTTCCCCAATACATTCTGGAGAAATAAGATTTTGCAATTAGTTATAGTCCATATGTTTTCCCCTATTTGACTGGCCATCACTACCTGAAAATAATTGCAAGTGAATATTAACTGTATAATTTAAATGCAATTTTAACATAAAACCTTCAGTTAACGATTACTGTGTTGCATACAATAGACAAGGGGCATGGTTATGGACATTAATTATTGCAGTAAAGGATTGTGGTGCTTCTCCATGCAATTTCTTAACATCACCCATCGGAGTGACAATGGATATGCACATTTTTGATTTTGACACCAAAGCTTAACTACGGTTATCAGCCAAAATACTAGCCAATGGTATCGTATGACCTTTAATTATTACCCCAAAACCTAGACTCTGCTTTACCAAATATTCAATATTTATATATTTTAACACCGAAAGTCTCAAAGCTTTAATTTGATTACAAACTTGATATGATTTTGAAAGTATTATTTTAATTACTAACGACTCTGTATAAAAAAGGGGCGTGGCTTTACGTTCATATTGTGGCGAAATTTTTGGGAGCACCCCCCTTCTAAATTGCTTTACATAACCAAGGAAGGTTTGTGGCCAAGTTTCATGCTTTTGTCAAAGTGCAACGATCTTTGGTGAAAATTATGACTTTATCTACTCCACTATATAGAGTTTTTCTGTCCGACAACACGTTCAAGCCCAGTGACACCTTCTAAATTTGGGCCGCAATCCCAGTCCCAGGGATGGAGGGGGTTTTCTCCATTTTTTGACAGGGAGATTGTTTCATGTAACACCACCTCCCCATTAAAAGGGAGAGGCCTCATGGTTAAGTTGAGATATCTGATGTCATACGATGTAAAAATACAAATTCTTTGCTTGCCTAGAGTGTTTTGAATGTATCGCCAAAATACTATTAGGAGTGATGTTGTGAAAGCGCTGGTTTGTCTGGATATCATAAAGGCATTTCAGCCGCATGTATTTCGACAAAAAAAGCTATAAAAAAACACAACCGGTCCTAAAATAGAGGCCTGCGGCCATTCGAGTCAATAGGTTTTATTTTATCGAAGAAGATGCCATGATAATCATCTGGTTCTATTTATTTGTATGGTAATTTTAAAAATCCAACACGCTAGACGCTGTCCCGTTTCCCTGCTCGACTCGCTCATAGCGAGACATTTTTGTTAAGAGTTAAGAGGATCATGCTTTATGTATTAAATTGCCCCTGGAGAATCTCGTCTATATTATTGTATATTTGAAGTTATAGTCGGTGGTAAGTTTCTAAACGCACAACAAAGTACTAAACGTACCAAAAATTGAGGCACCACGCCCAGTCTTCTTATTCCTCCTACTTACATTGCGACTTGATTTAGCCAATATAGTTTTTGTACATGATATCTCCACTCATTACAGACCAACCGCAGTTCTGCCAGGATTTTCAAACCAGTCGCTCCGATTTGTGAAAAAAATACTGGCAGCAAATCTGATTGGCTCTGTAATATGTTGTAATAAGAGGAGATATCCCCGGAGATATCCTCTATATTGGCTAAATCAGAGTCGATGGTAGTAGGAGGAATACAAAGGACTGGGCGTGGTAACTCGAATTTTTTGTACAATTGCTTTGTCTTCTCTATCATGTCAATACAACAGTAGAAAGATTGTACAAAGTTTTGTTGTATAGTCCCAGCATTGTACCCTTCGCGGGGTGAGAGATGAAAAGTGCAAGAACCTAAAGTGATGGCGCCACCAAGTAGGAGGTGTATTAGGATTACAGTGCAAAAATTATTTGTTTAATTATACATGTAAAGATTTGTTAAAGTGTACAAAATTGTTCAATCCGCTGAATGTTCATTCACCCTAGAAAATATTGCTGTCAGAAGTACGCCCATGGGAGCTGCTGAGCAGCGCATTATATAGCTGCATGCTGTAAGTTTTGCGCGTTGCCCAATTTTAAAAGAACTTATAAAGAAGAAATATAAATTTAAATCAATGACCAATTCAGGACAAATAATAAATAATTAAATAATAATAAACAATCTCTCCGATTTTGTCCTCTTTTTAAATGCTTTCTTAAATGATATTGGTCATACATCAACCAAAAGAAAAGACCAGAAAAACTAACACAGATGAAAAGGTCACCATTTAACCTATAACTCCCGGTCAAATAATCTTTGATTTAATTACAAGAACGTACAAAAAGGTCATTTAGCGTTGCGCGTGTGGAATTTTATTCGTGTTCTTCGGACAGATAGTTTTACTGTATAGGGGCTAATCAACTTTTGAAAGTGTGTGAAGTTAAGACAGAGAGGAAAGGAAAACTACACTGGACACCGCATTCAAAGCCCGGATCAAAATAGGACTTGAGAAAATGTGCAGCTGTACGGGCTAAACAATAATGATATACGACCTCCTTGGCTGTGCGTGGAGCAAAGAGGATCCCCCGTTAACCTCTCATGATGACCATTGTATAATTATATGCCTATAACAAATTCCTATTGAACTTAGTTACGTGAATTTTACTTCAAAGTCCTCGTGAAAAACAAGCATCTGTCATACATCTGACATTGGGGCAGTATTAATATCAAACAAAATGCGGCCATCTCCTGCAAAATGCTAACAAAGATGACCTTTGTTACTTTACCTAAAAAGACGCGCACGTTGATTTGAAACAGACTGGCCGTGGCGACGAAGTGTGGATTGAATGATAACCTATCCTGGTCCAGCAAGCACGCAATGCAATATTGTAACGTTTCCACGTTTCGATAGATAAAGGTGAAAATGGCCGTGGTGGAGTTGATCACAGACTTCTTCAACTTAAAATTGTCACTAGCATTGGCATGCGATCGTCTTGCTTTTGCACTCTTGGTGGCAGCAAACGCCGAAGGACAGGCTCTTCCACCAGGTCCCTGGAGGAAGCTCCCAGTCATCGGCCAGGTTGTTTCCCGGCATTCTACGAGGAGGCTCGGTCGGGTTCACTTACACAGCCGCATCAATTTTTCGCGAAAGTTATACGATGTGTACGGGACTTGTACAGCTTTTTGGTTTGGACAGAAAATCCTTTATATTGAATGAACTACTATCGCAGCATCAGGGAAGCATTTCTAAACCCCAACCTCAACGCGGACCGACCGAGGTCGAGTTACGATGAAAGTAGGGGGAGGGCCAGGTTTGTATTTGTATGGTAGCTCTTTGTATCTAAGTGGGAGCAGGGAGGGGGTTTTAATAAGGTTTTTTCTAAAGTCATACCATTTGTCAAAGTGCATGTAAAGTTTCCATTGGGTCGAGAGTATAATTGAGGTCCCTGCAGGAACCCTTGGGCAACAGGGACCTATGCAAATATTTTTTGGAGGGGTGGGGGGGTGATTTGATTCAAGCGAATTACAGGGAAAAGATTGATAAAGATATCAAACATAAGCTAATAAATTATACTAATGATGCACTTGTCTCAATATGTGGTTACCACATTCAATGGGTTCATAATTAGACTAAGATGTACCTTAACCCCTCCCCCCCCCCCCCCCCCCCCCCCGAATGTTGAGAATCTGACATCTTTGGCCTTTAAGATACAATGCTGCCGTTAATGAAGATTGGCTACCTAATTAAGCGAAAAAAGTACTTGTTATACAGTATTCAATATGGCTGCATGAGTCCCAATTACATTAACCAGTTTGAAGGGACCCGCAATCCCAATTTTTACATACCCACTTGCCCGAGCTTGGGACTAATTTTTTACTGAAGTAAGGACATGTAACCGATTTTTTTTTATATAGTCACGATTACTGTCGTCAACTATTCGTCAGCGTCAATGGCTGAGTTCCCCCAATACAAAACAGTGTGAAGGGACCCGACATCCCAATAAATACCAAGTGCCCGAGCTTGTGCCTACTTTTTTACGGAAGGACATGTAACCGATTTTTTTTTTTTTTATCATCGTCACTATTACTGTCGACCATATTCGGAAGCTTACACCATAATATGTGTAGCCTATGACATTATTAAAAAAAAAATGTACATCAAAATTTTTGAGGTGACGGCAACTAACTACCATGATTCATCGTAATTTACAACATGGAATGAATGAATGCAGATGCAGGGATCTTACTTAATGTTGTTGTAAATAAGTATAGGTTTGTAACGCAACTTGACGGGACTTTGAGGGCGCATCACGCTATATATTTTGTACTATTTTACCGAACTAAGGACATTCGTGTGGCCATCGGATTCTGAACGGCTTCAGTTTATCCTTCCTGGATTTCCCATTGGCAAGTAATAACAGACAGGACGCACACTTCCAATGAAAGATGCGTCTACGTCTATCTTCTTCTCTTCAATTATAAAGTAAGTCGACATCCAATGGCACACTCGTCGCCAGCAAACCGAAACTATGCATGTACTAAACGCAGGGTGCACCCTTACGTCTATGCACTATTAATTCGGGCCAGAGACTACAATGCGCTATAAAATTGAACTATAATAATTCGCTAATGGATTTGAACTTGCATTTGGTATTTTATGTTCATTATGAACTTTTATTCACACCTGTCATGACTCTTCTCTGAGAGACATGTTATTACCTGAAATTAAGCATTTAATAAATTTGATGGCATTGTTTTGAGAAGTGTAATATAAATATATTAGCTGTAATGTTGAGGTTGGAGAGCTTGACTATAGAAAAGAATTAGAAAGTCCTGCATCACATAATGTTTAGTAACAGTATGTCTTCCTACAATGTCTATAGTAATCGGGTAGAAATCATCGGCAAATGGTTAAGTAATGAATTTGATATCATTCAGGTCGGAACAACAATCACAAATGGCGACGAGGTCTTGATGGATCAAAACCAGGAATAAAAATCAGTGGAGAAAGGGGATCGCCCTGGAAAATAACTTTCTTAAACGAAAAGTAATTGGGGTTCAGTTTTCAGATACGCTATACCGAATAGTGATTAATATAAATTCTAAACATAAAATTGCATATAAACAGTGGTTTTCAGCCTTTTCGGGATGTAAATAAAATTAGCGCTTCAGAACACAAGTTCCAAGTCGAAGGGTGTAAAGTCCAAATTTCGTGAACTATTTTTGGCCACGGCTCTATACACATGCAGAAATGTCTAAACTTTTTGTAACTTTATATGTCAATGAACCGTGTTGAATATAGCATATTTCGCAAAATCTTTCAGCAAGCGCTTGATTCAATTTCCCAATAGTACTAGCTAAGCAATCATACGGAAATTAGACAGGATTTCGGTCTTATTTTTTGTGAATGAGCACTATTTTGCAAGTATCCATAAACATATAATGGAGGCGCAAAGTTTAGTTAGAATAAATGGCGGCATAAGCTGGACTGTTATAAATGAAACGATATGAAACGATATTTAGACACAGTAAGATATACATTTAATCCGCGTTTTCTACCCGGGTTTTCTAACTATTTGAAAACGATTCTGAATCCGAAATGTCGGTTTCATGCAATTTCTAGGCACTCGGAACAAAATCTACATTAGCGCTGGTCATGCTAGTTCGGTGCGATGACATCAGTCCTAATCCACCACCTTTCACTTGGCATAAGCATTGCTTTCCGATAAAATTAAAAAGGATACTAAGTTCTCTAAATTTGCACTATAGATTGATGGTTGTTGTTGTAGAACATCTACCGAGAACGTTTCGAAGGTTTTGGACATTCTCCGTTTCCCTATGTTCCCCCTATGGTGCCGCCACTGTGAAGGATGCGTCTGTGGAAATCTTATTTTTTCCAAATGAAAAATTTGGATGAAAACAGTAGTTTTCAAAGATATGAAAACACTTCAATTACGTGTTGTAGTAAGTATCCGTACGGACATTAATCAGTAAAATATCCGATTTTGTCATTATTAGGTTGCTTTGGGCTTTATTATCACTTGTAGGGTATGTTAGGATGTCTTTTCTTGTTGCAGACATGCAAAAAACCCTGATTTAGGTTTTCGATTTTCTGATTTAGCAAATCACGGATAGCGCCTTTAATGATATAGAGTGATTAATGTCTTCTAAAGTGACATGACCAGCGAGGAAGTGGCGGAGGACTTTACCTCCAGGTAGATGAAGAAAATAAAGACAAAATGGAGTTACAAAATTCCGGCAAAATTCATGTCCCCGCCCCGTTGAAACTTCTTTCCTTACATCATATGCGGCTACCAAACTCACATGCTCAGTTAGGCCATGGCCTGAAATGCTGTCTGGGAGGGGTTGCCTCCGGCTCTCCCCTCCCAGCGTCCGTACGAAGCGCGGAAGCTTTTGAATAATATATTTGGCGTATAGGGTATCCGAACACCTTAACCAAATATAGGGGTGCACACTAGTCACTTCCCCCTTCCCGTTCACAAGCGTATGATTCATATTGTCAATAGCGAATTGTTTCGTGAAACATTTTACACGTTGCGTCTTGTTACTCCAACCGATTCGATCTTTGAGTCCAACTTTAGGTTATTTTATAACCTACATTGTAAAAATACAAAAAGTAGAATTCTAGATCATCACTGTGAACAACTGCAATGTATTAAATTAAAAACACTCGGAGATCGCAATGAATTGCCCCAAACGAAACACCATGGACATGATGCAAATATATAAATTAATGAGCCAAACGACTTTTGAAATCCTAGGGATTAGAACGATATTATAATGCTTGGTATGTGGCTTGTTTAAATTAGAAACGTATGTTTGTTGATGTAATTCTAGAGGCTATTGACACTATGACCCGAATCTGGCATTACGGCATATTCTTGTACACAAAACCTATAACAATATACAAAAGGTTGTGAACTCACACTAAAAAGAACAAAATATATGAAGCTGGCTGATGTCATATAGCTCAAAGCGCAGGGAATGCCGAATTAAAACACGTTAACCCCCTCCCGGGGGGGGGTTCTGGATTTTTGGGCGGGTACCCATGCTCGTTCCAAAACAAGAGGGACTAGCTGCAAATGCGGGAATACGCTAGGGTATCAAATTCACAATAATCAGGTTCTAGTCCCGCTAGGGGTATCAAATTCAGTTGTGAATGGTGATGGGTTCAATGATACAAATAGGAAAAAATAACCTAAAACATCTCCAGAAAATAACCACAAATGGGTAATTGCCCCGCGCGGGGCTATAGATGTTGAATAACTGACAGACATGGAGTTTTGCTGTATGAAGCATGCAGAGCCCTTGGGAATACAATTTTAATGACAGATGAAAATGAGGAACAGTGCTAAATACTTAATTGGTGGTGATGACATGACATCAATATTTATGCAAACACAAGATAGTTTGTGTGAAAGTAAAATGCGGATTCAGTGTGAGATAGATTGTATTTTCGTTGTTTTTCTACACTTTATATGAATCTGTACAAGGTTCTATTTCCATGTGTTTAAGTGGGTCAAATATCAGCTAGCCAGTTGGGCGAATGCAAACAGTTGCGGTTAATAATCAGGTACGATATCATTGCATATTCGAAAAATGACAATTTCGTGGAGCTGACATAAGTTATGAGGGTCGACTATTGAGGATACTACTGTACAGTGATCATTAACTTGAACAAGAATAAGTGATCTTGAATCAAACACTACGATACCACTATTTTATACTAGATAATCAGTTTTCAGTCAAAGTCACTTAAACGAGCAATTTTGCTTGGAAAATGTTATTTATCTCTCAATTCTGGCTATTTTTAGAGATTTTTAATAATTCTGCCATTGCGGGGGGCATCATGGTGCCAGCACCAAAATGTTCTTGTTTTCTTGCAGTTAGCACACTGTGTCCAATCTTTCTTGTATATTAGATATTTTAAAGGATATCGTGTATTCACGTATTAGCACAGGTCAGCAAGGGGTTAATTTCATGCATATTGGTCCCGTTAGGGGTATATTTGCACTGAAAACTCGCCCGAAAACGGGTCCCGTGGGGGTATATTTTCACTGAAAATTGCCCCGTTAGGGGTCACCTCAGAACCGGAACGAGCAGGTTACCACAAACCCTGAGAAACCCCCCCCCCCGGCCCCCTTCCACCGACTTTGTTTTGAAGCAGCTTCATTCTTTAACATTTCAGTCATACACTTAGTCAAGTATGCTTCAGACATTGAGAGGCTTCTGATAGTTGCTAACGCGCAGAAGCAAGTCTTTAAACACGTTTTGTAATCATTAGAAGGGACTAACAGAAGTAGAAAATAGAGGCTGCCGCAATGCTAAATATTACCAGTTATATATATAGTACGCAGCCTGGACCAGTTTGGGCCACAAGAGGGTATGAAAGAGTAGGATATTTCATTGCTACCATGTGTTGGTACATCTTGGGATAATCGCCTGGTTGTGGAAGCAAGAAGTGGTGCAAATTGATTTTGTTCGGGGCAATTGATTTCATGGGGTGTTATGTGTAAATAAATTTGTGACATTTAAAATGTAAATAACTAAGTAATATATTCACAGACAACACAGTGATTATAAATAAACATTTAAACAAAAATGATTAAGGCCTCTATAGGTGCTTTCCCTGCTAATTAAAAACATTAATTGTTAATCTTTGTTTAATGGTTAAATAAATTAGGATAGAATTTAAATTTCACTGAACAAAGAACTTAGGTAGAGAAGTTGTGAGTAAGAGAGGATGAGTTTAGTTTAAAATTTTGGTGGTACATTGAGGAATAAAATTGGGTTATGTTGTTTGTAATTGTTGTTATTGTAATTAAAAACTAAATGAAGGAATTCACATCATGGCTTTATAATACAAAAACTGGGGTGTTAAACGTGTAACACTAAGCCGGTGTCAAGCTTGTCGGTGTTTGGTTATGTGTTGAATAATGAGGAGTGCACCCAACCGCTCGGTTTTCGGTGCCACAATTTAAATGCTTTTGAGTGATCTAGTAAGCAGTTGCAATTAACGGTGGAGCAAACGATAGCGCATGCGCGAACCGGGAATTTACGAGATCCCGGAAGTGGTCGTTTGAGACGTAAACAAAGAATGAAGCTATACTGGCTTAGCCGAAAAAATCACAAATTATTAAGTTTGAAGCAAGATCGAACTGAGATGAAGGGAAAATAGAAAACATACAGTTATAGCTGTGTTCAAATTTAGTTACACGGCGAAAATTGTGTGAAATGAAAAAGAAAAGAAATGTTTTATACCATGTAGTACAGTTGAAAAAATGTGCGAAAAAAGTGCAAAATTTCGTCTTCAATTTTGAAAAGAAATCGCAAAGGTCAAGCAATTTTTGGAAAATTGGTGCTTCAAAATAATAGACTACAATGCTAATATTGTCCTTAACGTTAAACCTCGTGCACAGTAACTGGCATTTTTAAAGAGAGTTCTGGATCAAAATTGATGATGGCCGTCCAGCCAGGCATTGTAAAAGCACACGCGGACGGTGATAAGTGCGCGTGTGGATATGGGACTGCTTGTCATCACGGAGCAGTTTACTACCGGACGACGGGGCCTCCGGCCTCATAGCTTATCTGATTCTCTAGCTGTGCTGACGAAATTTGTGACTGATTCATGGATTTCGAGGCGCATTCTGAAAGATCAAAAGTTTGGACATGCAGCATGTGTGTAGGCAGCAGCTCAGGACCTAGCTTTGGTCTAGGATAATGATGCTACTTAGCCTTAGTGGATAAAACTCTAAGTTTAAAGCCTTAGA